>MU399911.1:0-126984 GCA_022578945.1 Hypoxylon fuscum | reverse complement strand
ATATAAATAAATTATAATTATAAAATTAAAATAATATTTAAATTTAAAATTAAATTAAAATTATAAATTTATTAAAATATATAAAATTTAATAAACTAATATAATATAATTATAAAATAATTAAAATATTAAAATACTTTTATCGCTTAATAAAACTATTAGAAAAACTAAATTACACTACACTATAATAATTACCGGGGCGATATTATCCTTATAAAAAACGCTTAAATACTTCTCTCATTAAAAAACAATCATACATTTATAAGATCATCACTATGACCGTCCCACCCTCCCATACTGGGGCGCCAATGTAAGCCTTGCCCACTGCATCGGTACCATACAATACACTACGGTCCGTACCTCGTAGCCCCCCATCATATGAGAAACACATGCAAACAGTTGCATCTAGAACATCAATGACAGATGTGATGATTAAATGTTAATCTCGTTGATATTAAAACCTCGTGATCACTACCAGATAGAGAGAGATACTATGTACATATGCCCCGAGCAGAAGTATAACCATTCACCCCTTATGCATTTTGTATTACATTCTGCAGTACATACATCGAGTAAACTCACCTAGAACCGTACATGTTAGCTTATTACATACAAAGATGCTTGATGCTTAACTTGCAAACCAGTGTCGATAAGAAACTCGCCCCTCCCGAGTCTTCCATGAGTACACACATCTCGCATAATAGTATCGTATAGGTTTCTTGAATAAAGTAAGGTAGGTAGTAGATAGGTATTCAATGCTTCTCATCTCTGCTCCTGACACTAGTGGGATGTCGTTATGCCCGTTTTGACGCCGTTGTTCATCCAAGGCCAGGCCGGAATATACGAAAGTAAAAAAAAGCCAACTCCTCACGATGTATTAAGAACTTCATCTCTCCGTTTCCTTGTTTCTTGTCTCTCTCATCGTGAACGTTCTCGTCTGACTCGCCGAATGACACTATGCAAACAAAACACTTTACAAATAATGCTGGGATGTAGCCGCCGTGGCCCCTCGGGACTCCCACCACACCGTCTATATGAATCAGAGTCTAGTAGTTTCCTACAACCAATTTAATGTCCTTGTGTTTCGTGTGAATTCAGTCATCTCGCTGATCTAATGGCGCATATCTGGCTCCGCCGGCAGGGCTACTGCTCGATCCTCGGTTCTGTCCTACCATTCTTGTCAACCACTCGCCTACGCGTCCTCGTGAGTTTTGACTTTCAGATCGTAATTGTGGCTTTCCGTCCACGATGTTAACCGTAGGAGGATCGATGTCCATCGGAGGAATGTTGGCTTCCGAACCAAGGGGTCGTCCTCGGAGATCAAGAGACGGGACGGGCGATCCTGCTCTAACTAGAGAGCCCGTCTCGGATCTCATACCGGGAGTTCCAACTGCAGTGCTTGCGTCTCCGAAAAGCGAGTCCATGTCTTCTAATCGTACACCGCATGTCTCGGGGTATATGAAATACACTATCACTAGTTAGCAACTCTAAATACAAAATAGGAGAAATCCTAAACTTACCAACGACAAAACTGACAACGCAGAAGAATGCATGTACCAAATACAGTCGCCACTTAATCCACTCCTGCAGTATGGGAGTCATCTCGCCCACAAGCCAGTTGAAAGCCCAGTTGGAGGCGGTTGACAAACTAGCTCCCTTGGATCGAATGCTCAGGGGTAGGATCTCGGGTGGGTAAAGCCAGGGGATAGGTCCCCACGAATAACCGAACGCAGCATTGTAAATCATGACGAAAATGACTACCAATGTCGGAGTGGATTTAATGTCCAGGTAGATGAAGTACGACACAAAGGATAGAGACAACGCCATTGCGACAGCACCACTCAAGAGGATGACTCGACGACCCCAGCGATCCACCAAGTACCACGGAGGAATTGTTGAAAGCAGATACGTTATGCCATTGATACCAGTCATCTTCACTGCGTCGTGGCCAATCCAACCGGCGGACTCGAAAACGTAGGGAGCATAGTACGAGATGACGTTGATTCCGTTCAGTTGAGCCAATGCTTGCGCAGACATGGCAATAAAGACTCGAGTCTTGTAGCGTCGGAACATCTCCGAGTAGGTTCGCTCGCCTTCCATTCGTTGAAGTAGGACGTTCATCTTGATTTCGCGATATTCGTCTCTCGCCTTTGCATTGTGAATGTCACCACCGCCGTAAAGGTTTGCAATAACTACAATGCCCTCTTCGTCGTGGTCGTTGTCTAGTAGCCATCTGCATAGACGTTAGTAGATATTAATTATAGGGAATCGACAGTAGAGCATTACCTTGGGGATTCAACAATAACCAAACTGCCTACGCCCAGTAATGCGCCCATCGCACACTGCATAAGAAGTGGGATGCGCCACGACATGTCACTCTCGATGTAGCCGCAGAAGTAGTCAACCCAGACCGACGTTGTATAGCCGATAATGTTACCAGAAAACTCGATACAAGCTAGCTTGCCTCGGTTGTGAGGAGGGGAGATCTCGGACTGGTAGACGGGAACGATGGTAGATAAGGAACCAACACCGAGACCGGCAATGATTCTACCCAGCATCATCATGGGCATGTTGGCAGCAAAAGTTTGTAATGCTCCGCCAACGAAGAAGATGATTGAGCCATACAGAATCGTCCTTCTTCGGCCAATGATGTCACCGACTCTTCCTACGACCAGAGACGAGACTAAGGCACCAATCTCAAGAATGGCGACCATAGTACCGATCTCGGCTTTCGAAGGGTTCTTGAAGTAATCTCTAAAGTACGGGCCCCTGAGACATTGTTAGAGATGCATGAAAGGCAAAGTGAGTCGTTGAACTGGGATCGTTGTCGAGTCCTTACGTGATGATGCCCGACATAACTCCCTGGTCATATCCGAAAAGGAAAACACCTAACGATACAAAGATACTCGTAAAGTAGCTGCACCATAATTAGTAACGAGTTTTCATGTCCTCTCTATCTGTGACCATGCTATGTTATACGCACATGAGGGCCTTGCCCGTGAAACCGTGTACCCCGGCACCCGGCATGATGGCGGCTAAGATACGCTCTGCTCTTGAAATACGACGGGGAGGGACGTTGGGAACCTGGATAGCTTCCTTGTCGATACCCCCAGGCAGGGACCTGGACGAACGGGAACGACGATGACTATGTTCGGAGACGGATCTTCTAAACTGGACGCGTTTGTGTTTTGGGTGACGCTTGAGGACACCGGAGAAGAGATCTTCGCCTACGGAGGTATCGGCAATGGTCTTCCGCAAGGGATCCTCCTCATCTGCCAACTGCTCTGCGAGATCACCTGTGTCAGTCCAGGAGTCGGAGCCGGCAGAGTCGGAGGAGTGTCTCTCGTGGGATGGCTGGTCCCGGTGGCCGGCCAGCAATGACGTCGATTGGGCGCCGTGCTCGGAACGATTTGTTAGGGTTCGGAGAGGGATGTTGGAGGGAAGTCGGTTGGATTTTGGTGAAGGAATTTTGGAGGTATTGGGGCTGTAAAGCAGCAGCACCCTCCTGCGATGATGATGTTTATTGGAATTGGGTTGGGGGATGTGGAAAGGGTGGAGTGCGTATATAGGTTAACGAGCTTAACCTTAGCCAGGGCCCCAAGATTCAGTGTCATTCGGGCCTGACGAGTGACGACAGGCTTGGTTCGACGACTTTTTTTTTCCCACTTGCTAGTAGTAACGCAGGTAGGGTGGATCACCAAGGCACAAGACACATGCACGACTCAATCTGGTCCACCACACGCACTGTAGTAGGTACAAATTGCTTAACCGACCGAGAACGGAGACGTTATGTAGACGAATTAGAAGCAAATCAATATCGATTAAAGAAAAACACGTCAAAATTCAATGGTGTTTTTCAATGTTGTTTTTCAATGCTGTTTTAGTGGATTCATGTAATGCGTATGTAGACCGGATGTAGGTAATGTAAGGGGGTTGTGTACAAAGTTAGCCGGAGGTAGGTAGGCAGGTAAGAATTCGTTAATTCGAGCGTGCACTATTGAGACAATGATGATTTTGAATTGAGAATAAAATAGAATGAACGAATTGTGAACGAGTCAAGCAAGCAAGTTTCAAAAGAGAGGGAAAAAAGAAAATTCAGGCTCTACGGGATAGATCGATGAATCCTACTTGTCCTATCTCTGTAATCCCCTATTTCAGAACTTCAGGGAGTAGGGAGATGGCTGTTGCTGATCTTCCAAAGGGCTTAGGGGCTTAGGGGCTTAGCAGTTAGAGAGATTGGATGTACTCCGTGTAATTAGATACTGTGCGACAGCCTATCTTTTCTTCGGTAACTGCGAACGTAGGCTGGGGAGTTTCAGGGTAATCGTGGTTCTGGGTGTGGGGTAAACCCCTCTCAGGAAGGGGAATTGTAGCGGCTTGATAAGTGCTGTTCCGTATTCCCATAGCGAGCTGTAGGCCGCATATCCGTGTATTAGGTGTTTAATGCAATCATGTACTTCACTGTATCCAATTGTCTGTAACGACTGTGCTTTGTGCCAAGTTTACAAGTCAATGTAAAGGGTTCGTATTGGCGGAATCGTGAATGATTCTTTATTACCAGCTCAAGATGCCATCGACGTAACGTCTAGACGTTGTTAACGAAAATTTCAATCTATGCCACCTGGTTCCTAGGCAAAGCTACCTATGGTTGGTTTCCACGTGCTGCCGACTCGTCTATCTCGTTGTGTCCACCTTCCTAGTATCTTTCATAACCTACAGGCAACAGTCACATGATATACGCCCAGAGTCTGTGGGGTTATCGTGCAGCGTAGAGCTCTTTACTCTTATGGAGCTCATGGGGGGCACCATTTGTATTCGGAGAACGGTCCTGTGTAAATCAGGCCCTCTTTAGGAATTAGTATACGATAGATCGCAACACATGTCAAATCCTTTGCTTGATTTGGCGAACGAATTGATGCAAGCTCGGGAAGACCAGTCGGGTCAGGTGTTGGCCTTTGCATGTTGAGCATGTTCAGCCATCTGGGTTATGGCGGCTCCGTATGCAGATAGACCCACGATGTCATCATAGCATAATATCTAGACCAAGGCGGTCAGACAAAATGTCACTTGAGGATGCAACACCCCAGATATTTCTCCTCATTAAAAGAAACCCTTTCCCAGTTCTCCCAATGTCTTATCTATGCTGCTGGGAAGTTGGGGAAACTTGATCACGAGAGCTATCTTGAAAGGCTGCATATGGCTCGGCTGATTAACCAGCCCCTCGTTACAGCCTCAAGAGTCCTTGTAGCTACACGCACGTGGAAACGAATAAATACTCCCTGCTGAAGTTGTCGAAAATTCATACCTAGGTACATGTAATTCACCTCTCAACTCACCCATAGAACCTCATGGGCATCGTATACCTTTAGCCAGCTTACTTCTAGGTATTCGTTTTAGTCATGAGGCCAAGATTTTCATCCTGAGATCTTATTAGAGCCAGTGCTAAATCATCCGCCCATCTACATAGGTAGAAATATCCCGTGTCGTGTTCATGAACATTTGATTAACTTCAGTCATATTTGTTCATCCCATGCACTTTTGGATATTCAGCAACTAACCCTAGATTAATCATATTAATTCTATATGCCAGCCTAGAAGAAAAGCTTTGAGGACCTATCTAGGGTTTCTCGTGGTCTTCAGGTCAGGTCGTGGCTTGTAGGATCCAGTCCTAAAAGAGAAGCTTGTAAGAGCCACTTGGGGTCATTATAAAAGAAGCCGTTCTTGAACACTGACTGGTTGAATGGTAGACGCGGGCGTCAAATTACAAATGGGCTGACCAACATTGCTGACCATTGACATTCGGCCTCGGTTTAGTAGTACATAGTCGAGATGTGGCTGAAACGGCTCTGCTCCCTGCTAGATGCCCGCATTAGTTACGCCCCCAAATGCCAGATCAGTGGATATTGAAACTCAGATGCCAATGAGATGGTTATCGAGTGAGGTTTCACTCCCGAGACCATCGTAGGTAGAAGACGTGATTGGATTGCGAGAGAGGAAATATTGTCCATTTCTGTGATTTCTGTATTCACTTCAATATGTAGGTACCCTGCCTACCTGCTTCGGACTTGTACTGTATTATTACCATGCATCCAAAAAAGAGCTTATCTACATACATAGTATGTATATCAGACCATTATTCAATTACTCGCTGTTGCGCTAAATCTCATAGTTACGTAGAATGTTGTCGATTATGTATCCTCCAGGCAAACGGACCGTAAGCGGACATTCATCCAAGATTGCAGAATGAACGAGCAGGGGTCGGCGGGTAGCAGTGACATTGACCGGAGAGACATGACAGCGCCAGAATAGCTGTCTTGAGTAGCTGCATACAAGTACTCGGCACGATCGACTGTTTCGTCCCTGGGGCCCGGACGGCCAAGTACCAATACGTAAAGTATGCGGCATGCTGGCGCTTTGCTGGACAAACCCAGACAATCATCATCTTCGATGACCTTGACAGATACTACATTGCCTCCATTGCCACATAGTCGTTGACATAATATGATCCATTTGCGGTTGATGGGAACAGTAAAAAAAACCAAGGGGCGAGTCAGACGAAAGCTATCGGTTTATCAATGGATGGTGGGCACAAACCTGCTTATTGTAAGAGGCTCCAGCTCATCACGCATGAAGATACTCCCAAATTACTTACAGATGGATCCCTTAGCTGCTTCCACACACGTCCCCCTCTAGGCCATTCCTAGTAAGATGTACGCCCGTTTTTTATGCAAGACATCGCGGATCTCGCTGGCTTGTGCGTGAACACTTTTTTTCTAATCCGCAACACAGACAATTGAATATTGAGTAACGAGAAGCTTAAGTTTGCTTTGACTTGTTCCTCAAGCCTCAGCAGTAGCCCGAAAGTCTAACCAGATTCTCGTGTTCGTAAGGTACCAGTACACAAGATTCCGAGTAAGTTTAAATTTCAAAGTAGGATTGAGTTTCCCATAGAACTCTAGCGGCACCTTGGTTGCAAAGGTGTGAAATTCAAAATTGGCCCTCCCCCCTGCAAAAAACCCAGACAACCAGACCATCGACCCCTGCACGCTATGCTGAATCGCGTTGTTCCTGTCTTTTCATCCAGGAACATTCGAAATCGAGTGACCAAAATAGGCTTGGAATAATTTTAAGGGGCCCACTGTTCCCAACCTACCCAACCACAGTTGACGCCTACCTTTTCGTCTACGAAGCTACGTACTTGTAATTGTACCTTGCCTTCCCAGATAGCCCCAGCTGCCCAGGTAGCTTCGTCTCAATAATAGAAGGCGCAAGGGGATCCCAAAGTTGGCTTAGCAAGCTTAGCAAGTCTAATCACCCTAACAACCTTGGAACTTCGCCCTGGCCTCGTTACGCCCTCACTTTCCTCCCTCTTCCATCCAATCCCTCTCCAATAGAGGCTTCAAGAAACAGAACTCATCTTCTTGGAAACGAGACAACACCATTAGGTTCGAAATACGATAATTGGAGAGGAAGGGAGTTTGAGGGGGTTATCCGAGCTACATCATAAACGTCCAGCCTTCGGCCTTTTTTTCCCCCAGGAGCGTTTCGAATCGAGCACTTCGAGTCTTACCACAAACACGAGTCAGCCTACCCTCGATCATCTGGCCTACATAGAATTCACGACAATTGAGCTCTTTTCCGCATCAGAGCATCTCTACCACGGAATTTCGTTCAGGGTACCAAGTCGAATTCATCAAGGTGACGAGGGGTAATCACTAAGTCGCGCGCGCTCAGGCGTTGTGGCTTCATTGGTCAGGCTAGGAAAGGACAGCATTATCAGCGCATTCCTAACGAGCGATCAACCTCATTTAAACTATAGCACAACGCGATCAACTCGCGCCTCAGCTTACAATGGGATCAACAAATTTTGGGAACTTCGACGTATGTGGTGATTCCACTGAAGCGTGACCATTTGGTTGCAACAATTTCCACGAGTAGAACTAATCTTGTCTTGCTGTATACAGGCGTTCTGTCGCGATTCGACCTTACCAGTCTGCAATGTACGTTTGATCGAGTCACGCAGCTATGCGATATCTCCCCATGTTCGCGAGGTCGCTGACAATTGGCGTTAGGTTCTCTCGGAAAATGGAGATCAAAGGGGCGGATGGGGTGGTTGCGAATTGCAAGGCATCCCGCTGTCTGGTGACCGCTACCTAGGAAATCTAGGTTTGTCCAGTCGTGCTGTCTGCGTTAATTATTACTGATGAAGTATAGGGTCTATACTACTGTGCGGTATTGCTATCGTCGTGTCGGCACTGCTGTTGTTGCGATCAGAAAGGAAAAAGGCTGCAGTTGGTCGGAGGTCCGTATTACTTTCCTACAACAAAGACTCGTTGACTAATTCGAATGCAGAGAAATGCAATTGTTCCTACTCGGTTACATCATAATTGAAATATGCGAAATATTCACAGTGGGAGAGTTCCCTCTAAACTCGACAGTCCGAATTGTATGCGACACCTTCACGAACCAAGGTTTTGAATGAAAAGGCTAACTTAGCTAGGCTTTCACCGGAATCCATCTTGGGATGATCATTGCGACGACATGGATCTTGCTACTTAATGCCGTTGTCGGGTACCAGATCCTCGACGATGGAACACCGATCTCCCTAGGATTGATGCTCATATCTGGGGCCGTTTTCTTCATCGGCACTGGTTACATAACGCTCGACACCGGCTTACACTGGACGAACGAATTTGTTCCGGATCCCAACAATCATTACCGGAACATTGCACTTTATGTCCTCTACCAACTTGCGCCGCTCGTCTTCCTCGTGGCCTTCTTCGTTCTAGAAGCCGTACTGGTGCTCCGAATTCTAGGTGAGATCCGGCCGATGATCTATCTCGCGGGTGCCGCCGTCCTATTCGCGTTGGGGCAAATATTCAACTACGTCATCAGTCCCTATATTTGCAATGGCACTGCGGGAAAGATTGACGGGGCATTATTCGAAACACTCTTCACCCTCCTTTCCGTCATAATGATCTGGGTATTTTGGTCGAGCATCACCGAAGATGACTGGCCGATTGCTAGCCAGCCTACGGGCTACCCTTAATTCTTATCCCTCATTTTGACTACGGAGTTGGCGTTTTAGGTTACCAGATATACCCGTTCATGTTCATTTCTCTTCATTCCTTGGCCGTACCTCCTCGACAAAGACGACGTCTCCGAGGGAAACGATGAAAAAAATACCATGAATCAAGATTTAATCCAGATAAAAGAAGAGCTAGTTTTGGGAAGTGTTGGGCAGAGGAGAGAGCTTGATTGCCTGCGCGATTGGAAGCGACGCAGCCATGCTTAGGGGGAGAGTTATATCCATACCTACATACGGCGGCGGATTGGCGCTTCGCCGCGGTGGTGAAGAGTTTCGAGCATGGTTGAAAGTATACCCCAGATATGCGCGACTAATGTATATGACGTCGTATGATAGAATTGAATAGTTCAAATTCAAGACGATTTACGTCCACAAGGTGTAGCCTCATGTTGCACTACTATTTCAATATGTGACATTTATGTGTAAGTGCAAACCACGTGGTTTCAGACAACCAGTTGGTAAACCGGTTTGATAGAAAATCATGTTTCTTAGGAAATCAAGGGGATCTAGCGTGAATAAGTCGCCCTCACGTAGCATGACTAACATATAAGCCATACTCATATATAACTTGACCCGACACCACATGAGATTCAAATTCTAATACATAAATCCTCAATAAGCTTGGACATATCACAAGGGTTACCTGTATCCTTGAGCGCGTACATTTTAGGTGCATACAAGTCCCACCCGCCTTACCGTGAACATATTATGTGCATGATATATGATTGGTCGAAGCTCTCAGCGCTAAGTACGAGGCTGCACATTTTCTGGCGGCCGCATTTTCAACAAAGAGTCATAGTAGCCTTGTCTTCTAAAATCTTAGTATTTTACACGTACATACATGTAGCATTCCAACTTTCTCGAGACCTATGTATTGCTTCGGTGGGCCCCATTCGAATTAGGTTGTTAGGCCACTTACGGGGGTAGGTAATACTCCCCATCGTACCTTCCGTCGACAATGCCTTGAGGTATTGTCTGGAAGTCGCAGCTGCGCAAAAGACATCGTGCCTTCCCATTATCTGCTACTTAGGGCCGTAGACCGACCTTAAAACTACCTATTCATTCGTTTTTCTTCCTTTCAATACTGGACTTTAACTTTGACAACAACAAAGTGGACGATTTACCGAATTTAGTTTTTCAATATCAGTAACTTCAACGTCCAAAGTCACCACTCCCGATCCTCAACCACCCTTGATCACCCTTAAGCACTCTTAACCCTCAACCCTCACACGACCATGGCATCCGACGGCGAATACCACGAGGCCTCCGACGACGAGTTCGGCGGTGCGCGAAACAAGAACCAACCCCGCTCCCGCGCGAACAAGAGCAAGAATGGCAACCGCAAAGGTGGTAAGGCCGCCTGGGAAGACATTCAGCGATCGTGGGAGATCGACGGCCTCGACGGCACGATCGACGCAGTAATCGAGGGTCGCGCCGAGGCCGAGAAGCGCGCGCGACTGCTGAAGGACACAACCCCCCTCCAGCGCGGTATCATACGCCATCTAGTCCTAGTACTCGACATGTCCTTTGCCATGATGGAGAAGGACATGCTCCCCAGCCGATACGAACTCGCCATGGCGTACGCGATGCAGTTTGTTCGAGAATACTTCGAGCAGAACCCGATCTCCCAGCTCGCGATAATAGGAATGCGAGATGGCGTCGCCGTACGAATCAGCGACATGAACGGAAGCCCGACGGAACACATCGAGAAGCTACAAGGCTGGGTGAAGCAAGATCCGCAAGGCAACCCAAGTCTGCAGAACGCCCTCGAGATGTGCCGAGGTGCTCTCTTGTGAGTTTATACGAAGCACTAGAAGGATGGGAATCATATTGACTAACATTTGGGGATATAGTCACACACCATCTCACGGCACACGAGAGGTAGTAATCGTCTACGGAGCACTGATGTCGAGCGACCCAGGCGACATTCATCAGACCATCGGCTCCCTAGTCACCGACCGAATCCGCGTGTCCATAGTCGGCCTTTCTGCTCAAGTCGCTATATGCGACGAACTGTGTTCCAAGACCAACGGTGGTGACAATGGAAGCTATAGCATAGCTCTCCATGAAGAGCACTTCCGAGAGTTGCTGTTGGCGATAACGACGCCCCCAGTCACTCGAACCCAAGAGCAGAGCAACGCGAGCTTGCTTATGATGGGCTTTCCCTCAAGAACCCTTGCCTTTGGCGACCAGATCCACTACTGCGCTTGCCACAACCGACCAGCCAGAGAGAGTTATGAATGCACTCGTTGCTCGTCGCGCGTTTGCCGACTACCCGCGGAATGCCCAGGCTGCGGACTTACTCTCATCCTCTCCACCCATCTTGCCCGCTCCTACCACCATCTCTTCCCTCTACGCAACTGGGTGGAAGTCCCTTGGTCCAAAGCGAAGCGTTCCAAGGCCTGCTACTCTTGTCTCTCGCCATTCCCTGCAGCTCCCAGTTCCATGAAGGGAAAGGGAAAAACGACGAACGCCCTATACTCCCAAGTAAAGGGTCTAAGTGAATCGAGTAGATACGCTTGCGAAGTCTGTGGCAATCACTTCTGTATCGACTGCGACCTCTTCGCACACGAGGTGCTCCACAATTGCCCAGGGTGCCAGAGCGACACCAGAGGCCAGGAACAGAATGGCCACGCCGAAACCAACGGCAAGGCGAAAGAAACAAACGGCGCTATGGAAATAGATTCCTAGCGCCATGGTGCGAGTTAGTATACGACAGAAGGTAGAGCAAATCATGATTTCGTCCCCCCCACGATAGGCTACAGTACATCTAGATGGATGGATGGAATGCATTGGAAGTGGCTTTTAAGCATACCCGCATGGAAAATCAAGGCGTTTGTACTGTGTATACTGGAAAGGGACACCCACGCCATTTGGCGGACGGTTTGATTTCGTATAGAGAAGGCTTTCAAGCCAGTCACCAGTCTCGGGAGTTGAAGAAGGGATATAGGAAGGAAGGAATTAGCTACTGCTATACTGCAGACACAAGCTACCTATATAAATGCTGGCTACCATATAAGCCATGGCCCATTCACCTTCCGAATGCCATAACCATTAGTGAAATCATCCAGCTAGCATACTGCATATTAATGTGACATGCAACCCAATCTCGCTATGCTCGCCAGTTGTCGTGAGCTCGTTAATATTACTACTATCGTACATCAATTTCTTCCCTTCCCTTGCCAGAGAATACCTCCCATCTCCCATCTCACAAGTTTCCCCGCTCGGCCTGCTCCCTCTCGATCGCCTCGAACAAGCTCTTAAAATTCCCAGCGCCGAAGCCGTCAAAGTCGTTGCGCTGGATGATCTCGATGAAGACGGTCGGCCGGTCCACGAGCGGCTTGGTGAAGAGCTGCAGCAGGTACCCGCCCTCGTCGTAGTCGATCAGGATGTTGAGCTTCTCCAGCGTGGCGAACTCCTCGCGCAGCTCCCAGCGGCGCGTCTCGGCGCTCAGGCGCTTGCGCATCGTCTCGTAGTACGCGGGCGGCACGCTGATGAACTCGACGCCGCGCGCGCGCATCGCGCCCACGGCCGCGACGATGTCGTGCGTCAGCAGCGCGACGTGCTGGACGCCGGGCCCGCTGTTGAACACGACGTACTCCTCGATCTGGCTCTTCTTCTTGCCGGGCGCCGGCTCGTTGATGGGCATCTTGACGCGGTCGCCGGCGCTGCTCATGACCACGCTGCGCAGCGCGCTGAACTCGGTGCAGATCTGGCTGTCGTCCACGCTCCAGAACCGGTGGAACGCCAGGCAGCGCTCGTAGAACTCGCACGCCGCCGCCATGTCGCCCCACGCCTGGTTGCCGACGCAGTGGTCCACGCGCGCGAGCGCCACGCGCGGCAGCGCCACGCTGCTGGCCGCCGGCGCTTTCGCGATAAACCCCGGCAGGAACGGCCCCGTGTACCCGCCGCCCGCGCGCGACAGCAGCGTGTGCGTGGTGTCGCCGTACGTGCGGATGACGGCCGTCAGCACGTCGCCGTGGCGCTTGTCGCGCAGCAGCGTGGGCGGCTGCACGGAAGCCGCGCCCTGCGCCACCGCGCGCGCGTACACGGCCGCCACGCTGTCGACCTCGAAGGCCACGTCGCGCACCGCGTCGCCGTGCCGCTCCAGGTGCGCGTGCATCTCGGCCAGCAGCGCGCGCTCGTCCGGCGTGATGGGTTCGTCCGCGGGGAGGTGCGCGACGGATCGGATCGGCGACGTGAACACGAACCGCACGTCGCCGTTGGCCACCACGTACGACGTGACGTACCGGCTGCCCGTCTCCAGCCCCCGGTACGCGATCGTCGTGAACCCGAACAGCGTGTTGTAGTACGACGCCGCTTGCTTGGCGTTGCCGACCCACCACGTGACGTGGTCGTAGCCCTGGAACTGCGACACGCCGGCTTGGATGGCGAAGTCGTCGGTGCTGGGGGAAAGGGTGGTGGAGTATGACGGGGGAGACTCTGGCTCTGAGATTGCTGAGGGGGCCATGGTTGCGGTCTGTGATATATGATTTGTGGTGTGTCGTTTGTGGTTTGTGATGTGTGATGTATGAGATAGTATGTGACAGTGATGTGATGCTACAGAGATATCTCCAGGTAGGAAACAATGGAAAGGGGACACAGAATTAGACTTCGGGTATTACTGTACAGTATCTGTGTGTTCAACAGTTCGAGCCCGTGATATAAAGCATAGGTAATGTCACGAAGGAATCTCACGTAGGAACCGACAGACCGAGAAACTGAGTTATGTATAAAAGAAGAGTCTATCGGCCAGCCTACCCGCGGACAGACCTCGCCTACCTATAACCTACACCTCCCATTGAGTTATATCGGTTAACGAGGGATAGGTCAGGGCGGGATCGAATTCCGCGCCCCTAGCCGCTCTCCACGGGTCCCAGCTTCCCAGGCGGGAGGAGTCGACGGCCCCAGAGATCTGGGAAAGGGTTGTTCCATCGAACCCCATTCGCGGTTGGTGGTCGAGTGTGGTAGGTCTTGCCAATTGCCAATGGAGGCTCCCGCCTCGAACCCAGATAACGGCGGGCTGCGGAAAACAAAGACGTCAGACCATTGCCGAAGCTAGCCGCCCTCCCGCACCCGAGCTTTGGTACGACTTGTCCGACGCCACCCACGAGCTTAAATCCAATAAGGTTGCATGGGTTGAGACGGCTAGAAGGGGGATGCTCTTCTTATCGCTTGACCGTAGGTAGAGGCTGCAGGTGAAAGAGATGCGGTGGAATGCCGTGGCAGTAAGCGTCGGCACTGGAATAGGGGCCGAGGTGGAGAAATGATGTTTGTTTAATGGTTTGGACACAAGATAGTCGTAACCAAGCCTGGTTAGTCATTCTTAATACACAAAGTTAGCATATCCTGAAGTATACTTTAATGGCGTTTCCCTTATCGCCTGAGGTTCACTTATTTGAAATAACCTGGAAGCTCACTTGATTAGGTCCTATACGTACTATCCGGCCCTTTCTTGGCAAATAACACAACCGCAGTGAGATCCCGAAACCACATAGCATCTCTGAAACACCATCAACAATCATCCACCGTTGCGATACCCTCCATAGGCACTGGCATCATGGCAGAGAATTCCCTTAGTCGTCGTGACTTCAACGTGCTAGAGAAGATCAAGGATCCGGAGGCGAATCCGATGGCAGCCGTCCTCATAGATCCAACTTTGCCCAAGGATCCGAACTACAAGGACGAGCCCGAAGTGTATGAACGCATCGCCCAAAAAGAACGGGACATCGTGCTAGCTATGCAGCAGGCAGAGAAGCAGCTCGCCAGCAGGAAGTCGTCAACAATAGATATAGTGAAGGAATACCACCAATGCGTGTCGAAGCTGGGCGATTTAATCTCCGAGCACCCCAACTACGCCAGTGCTCGAAATAACAGAGCACAGGCCCTAAGGAGATTGTATGGCGATGCCATACTACTGCGTCAGGGAGGACAAAGTTGGACAGCACTTGTACAGGCAGGCTCCATTGAGAGAACTAAGCCCGCTACGCTACTCCTCGAGGACCTCGACACAGCCATTAATTTGCTAACTCCAAAAAGCGCCTTCGCTTCCGTCTCGCCACAGGCTGCCAACACCCTATCACGTGCGTACACCCAGCGAGGAGCGATTTACCACAGGACCGCCATGAAGTTCGATGACCGGATTGACCACCAGTACGAGGTTCAGTATCCGGCCCTCGTCGATCTCGGCGCGAGGAGGGAGACGGGGTGGTCCGAAAATGACTTCGAAGAGGCTGCGTCGAGGGACTTTGCTGCGGGGGGAAGATATGGGAACGAGATTGCGAAGGGTTTGGCCGTGAACACGAACCCGACCGCCAAGCTTTGCGGGGCGATGGTGAGGGAGGCCATGAAGAAAGAGTATGGACCGGCGTATTCCTCGTAATGGCTCGGCTTGAATGAGCAACCTGCCTGCCTAGTTTATAAGAAACTAAGAGAGAGGCATGGTGATGACCGGAGGCTATCTATCGTTTGATAGCATGGACTGATAGATATCCAACCATGATGATATGATTTCTATGAGTAATCACAGTCACTGCCTACTAATCTCGAGTTTCCGTGTAATATCTGCTTCTGTCCTGTTTGACATACTTCCGAAGAGCCGTGGGGCTCCCGTGTGATATAGAGGATCTCGGGTTATAACCTCATTGTCGTGAAATTCGTGGTCGCTCGGCCCAGGCTGGCTGCTCGTCGCAAGATATCATTGTGCTGGCTTACTACTGATCACATTGAGAAATCGTCTTTATAAGACCTTGGTGTTAGAAAATGGACTTCAATTCAACTAGATTCTTGACGTATGTACCTCTTTCCAGCCTCGATGGTTTGTTGCGTTGTCCTGCCCTTCTCCGTCCCTTCACGGTTGATTCTGGTAGCGGCTGCACTAAGTCCGATCACCAACGCAAAAATAGGGTCACCCACGCGGGATATGATATATGTCGGAGGAGCCATTTTTGTGAACAGGATACCGAGAGACCGAGACTGGTTAATTAGAATAATCGATCCTATGCAAGTGTTGTCGAGAGCGCTACCTAATAAACTTGGGGGAATTCTTGATCGGCACTGCCCCGCTACATGACCTAAGACAGTGGAAAAAGCTCCAACCACTAGCCACACCAGCCACGTCTCACAAACCCCACACGCAGAGCAATTCCAGGTTTAACCAATCAATTGCAAAACCCTTAGTTCGCTTAATTTTCTCAAGCACATTTTAGATTTTTGCTTAGCCAGGCCCATCGCGAACTGCGAACCATCTCCAATACTGCCGGACGGAATCTTTTCAACGACAAATTACGCCAACCCACCCAACAACCATTCTCTATTGCCCATTCCGAAGACAATAGTGAAACCGACAAGATGAAGTTCCTCAAGGTTGGCCGAGTAGCCATCATCACCCGCGGCCGATATGCCGGTAAGAAGGTACGTTTGTGAAGATAAAATTTTGTGAATTTCGCGACGAGGATGGATTGGATTGGTATTGGGATTGTTATTGAGGGACGACACTGCACTGCACCATCTACACGTTCGATATCTCGAGTCCGAGTCCCTATGCAAACAATTCTACAAACAACGGATTCCCTCTCATGTCGATATATTTTGCAGATAAATTGGAATTGGTATGGCTATTTCTAACGCGACTACCATAGGTCGTCATCATCCAGCCCGTCGACAGCGGCAACAAGGCACACCCCTATGGACACGCCCTCGTAGCCGGCATCGAGCGCTACCCCTCCAAGATCACCCGCCGCATGTCCAAGACGCGACAGGAGAAGCGATCCAAGATCAAGCCCTTCATCAAGGCCATCAACTACAACCACTTGATGCCCACGCGATACACCCTCGAGCTCGAGGGTCTCAAGGGCGCCCTGTCCAACGACACCTTCAAGGAGGTCAGCCAACGCGAGGATGCCAAGAAGAACGTCAAGAAGGTCCTCGAGGAGCGCTACACGAGCGGCAAGAACAGATGGTTCTTTACTCCTCTGAGTACGTCCCTCACTCCTACTCCTCCATGTTATTGCTTGAAAACCATGTACTAACGAGAAACAGAATTTTAATCTCTGCATCACTTCCGTCGTTCGGTCTGGGATGTAAATCGCATCATCAAACGGCATTAGGAGCCCAAAGGGTCTTGCTCTCTGATTTCGGAATCATGAAAAATGAACACACATGACCAATGAAACCTTCAACCGTGCTCTTTAATTTATGTGACGTGACATGACGAGTCTATTCCCACGAGTTCCCACGAGTAACATAAAAGTGTTACTAGTATTAGGATTGCATGATATTACCTAAGCCCTTGCTATTTCCATATCGTTGTAGTGTAGACTGAATACGCC
Organism: Hypoxylon fuscum; assembly: GCA_022578945.1. Classification (NCBI taxonomy): domain Eukaryota; kingdom Fungi; phylum Ascomycota; class Sordariomycetes; order Xylariales; family Hypoxylaceae; genus Hypoxylon; species Hypoxylon fuscum. The sequence goes on along the minus strand of MU399911.1, from coordinate 109,566 downwards.
TTCAAGGTAAGTGACTGCAAGGAACAGTTCCTAAGTGCCTTCCTTAGATACATGTAGGTAGTATGTGGCGATATTCAACACCTCGGATTTCTGTTTTCTACACCAATTAGCCAGAAACCCACATCTACACCGAAGCGTAGCACCGCAAGACCAACAATTCAATACCCACCAATGCCTACTTAATAATCCATCCCAACGAAGGCCGGAGTCCATGCTGAAACATCGAACTGCACAAGGAATATTCGGTGTTCGGTGGTTCGAGTCCTATCATAGACGAGTTTGGTAATCCCACTTGGCCATGATACCCTTTCCGGCCAGACCAAGACTGTGCCCATAGCCTAAATGTAGATACCTGCCATTACAACCGTAGTATCATATGCACCTGTACCGTACCTACAGCCAAGATGTGGTGTCATTACATGTGTCAATGTCCATGCCAAAGAACGTTCCCCCGCATAAGAATATGTAGGTAGACAAAAATCTGCCAGTCATGAACAGTCACGACGAAGAAGCCCAGAGAGGTAAATTTCAGATTTGTTTTTCATTCAGGTTCTAATTCTTCCGTGGCCTTCTAAGTTACTTGAAGAAATTAGTAGCCCTATCGTGCTCTGTGATGCAATCAAGCCGAAGATACATGCAATCCGACCCTGGTGCAGTTATGACGCCCTTTGTGACTTTGCTTTCTATAGCCCTACGATGCAAACCGCCGCGCATGGCTTTAATACACCCTTTTCGTCAATGTGTGTCCGCGGCGCAACAAAAGAAATCCATCCTTCTCACTCCTCCTCTCCTCCTTCCAACTCGATTAATGACCATCCTCCAACGAAGATGAAAAAAAAGTCGGAAATGTTGGGTGCAAGTATGTACTCGAAAAATCAGGGCCAAGAACGCGTACTGGATCATCACGTAGCGTTCACCCGTCCAGCTCGGTCCTCGTCACAATTCGTAGAACCTAAAGCCATAAAACTCCCCATTCCACTCAGAAGATTACAAAGGCGTATAGTGAAAAGGGAGGTCCAATCTTGATACATCTGTTGCTTATGAGGAGACACCGAACTTCTCAGCGGCACCGGCGAGGTACTGCGAGGGGTCGTAGTCAGGAGCGTAGGTGGGAGCTAAGCCACCGAAGAGGATGAAGACAAATAGGACCACAGCTGCGATGACAACCACCTTGCGAAGAGCAGGCTTGGTAGCACCGAACTCGGCCCATTGTCGGCCAGCCTCACCAGCGTAACCCTTGAGGGCATCCATTCCGAGCTTGTAGTAGACCATACCACCGAGGGCAATGGTGTAACCGAAAGCCTGGAGACCAGAGACGGGAGTGCCCCAGATGAGCATGGATGCAACGACAAGCATGACATCCTTGAGGACACCGCAGAGAGTCATGATGACGGCGGAAGTCTTGCCAATCTATTTTGGGAGTTAGTATATAATTAATGGTGTAGGTAGCAGATATAGGTAGTAAACTTACCAAGAAGACGACCGAGACGTTGAGCAGGAAAGCGCACATTCCGTTAAGGAAGAACGTGAACAGACCAACGTGGTAGATCTCAGCCATGGATACCTTGGGAATCTCCCAGAAGAGGGCAACAGCCCCGTTCATGGCAGCGCAGATGGGAGCGAAGTAGTACAGAGACACGAGCGGGTCCATCTTGTACTCGGCCGAGCTGAGAAGAGCCTGGACTAAGTTGAGACGGATGGCCTCGAAGAGGAGACCACCAAGCTGGTAGAAGAAACCGATCCAGACAAAGCGGATCTCACCGAAGGAGGCAATCATGACACCGACAACAATAGCAGAGACGTTGAGGAGCTGCTTCATGTTGGGGGGTGCAAGACCCATGGCCCAAGAGGACAGAAGGACGGCGACAGGGGTAGTGGCCTGGTAGTGAACAATGTTAGTAATAAACTATTAATAATTCCAACAGTAATTAAATATCGTACCTTGATCATCTGGATGAACGCAACACTGAGGTACAAGTAGGTCAAGTTACCGCAGATCAGCGACAAGCTGAAGAAGAGGCCGATGGGGACGATGGCACGGAGATAGACGCGTCCAGTCATCTTGACAGACTTGCGACCGTCAAGGAGGGAGGTGTAGCGCGCCATCAACTGAGTCGCAACGGTAGCGAAGGTCAAGTGATAAGTTGTCAGGATAACCGGGTAGCCTGCGATACATTGTTAGATCTTGTCGGTATGGTGATCGCAGAAATAATTGCAAATCAAGATAGGGGGCAAAGGGTTTCTTACGGAAATCGAGAGTGTCCAGAATCCATTTGTTGAACAGAATGACAGACGACGACAGACTGATCCAGACTCTGTAGCGATGTTTGGTCAGCTAGTTTGTCTTTCGAAGTTTCGGATTTATCGTCTTCAGACGTACGCAACATAGACAGCCGGGTGAAGAGCGGCCTTGGGAGGTTGAGGCTTGTCAGCCTCTTGGGTGGTGGTGGGCAAGATAGGGCCCTTGGGCTCAGGTCGGGGGACCTCGCCAGAGGTACGGCTCTTCTCGTCGGCCATTGTATCGATGTGGATTGTTCGTAGTTAGGAACAGTTGAAATTATTCGCGATACGCGAAGTAATGGAAAGGGTTGAAAAAAAGAAGTGAAGGTTGATGACACGGTTTGTGTATGAATGAGCGACGGAGGCCAAGCCTGCTGAGACCAATTAAAGACTTTGGTGAATTGGGGGAGGTGGATGCGGCGTTACAGAAGTTCACGATTGCGGGATGCTATCGATGAAAAACGAAACACTTTTGTTCTCTCTTCCGGTGCAGCTTCAAAAGAGTTGCTAATTGTTGCGGAGGAGAGATTTTTGTCGACTGCTGTAGAGAAAACAGAAGTTGACAATGCGGTTTGGTAGCGCAGAGAGGAAAAGAAGGAGCGGACAAAAAAGAGAAGACTTGACGAAAAAGAGATGGTACGGCTAATAAATTTTCATTTGAAAGGGTGCTTCGCGTCGACCAGGCCTACCCATTAACGTTATGCAACTAATGTAGATGTACCTTGTACATAAGTACCACACCCACTCAACTCCCACACCCGGGCAACACCTACATCAATGTACCTAGCAATTTGGGATCGCAAGGTGCTTATCCCGCACAATTTTAGCCCCAAATCCCGCCCCAATCGAATGAATGCTTTCAAACACGGTCGCATCAATCAGCTGTGTGCCGTGCAAGTTCCAGGCACCTTGCTACCTTCCGGGCAGTGCATCTTGCAACTTCCACCTATCCCTCTCCATCCCAACGCCTATCCCTACCGCCTAGACGCCCGCCGGTACTGGTACTTTATCACAATCAAGCCAACCCCCACTAAACCTAATTCCCTGGAATTCCTGCGCTCAGGGGAGATATAGGGGAATCAGGGGTTGTTAATTGCGTAGTGTTACTCTATTAGGATAAGCTCGCCATCGCAAAGCGAGCTAAAACCTGGAATTGCAGTGCCACTGATGTCGTTGGAAGAGCCTCTCATTTCATCATGGATCTATCCCTCCCTTTTCCAACCCCACGGGAAGCCACACTATGCACACTATGCACACGGACGGCACATTACACACTGATTACACCGCAAGCAAAGACTTGAGAACAGTTTGTTCGGTTTGTCCAATCTGATCCTCGAGGATGATCGTGCAATTCCATTACTTGCAAGCTTATATTAAGAGATGAGTTAGGTGTCTGTTTCAGGATAGCATCCAAGGGGGTTCTAGTTGTCTACTATGTGAGCAATAATTGCTTCGGTACACAGTAGTCCTACTTTTTTTGCTTATGGTTCCAAAATAACAAACAGCATTCCTCTAATCAGCTTCGTCAGTACCTAGCTTTTTAGGCTTTCTGCATGCTTCTCCTATTCTTATTTATTTACGTCTAGATTTACGCGTAGTGATTGCCACCCTCGCCTCGTATTATAGCACAAAATCCAAGGTTGGGGGGACGAAAATCAAGTTGCCATGTTTGCCATCAAGAACACCACGAGAATTATATTTCCACCACGAGGTTTCATCTAGCTTCCCGTCGTATTTGACGTTGGAAGAGATTAGTGAGATCAAGCTTTTTTAATAGATTAGAGCTATTGAAGAATACGTATCCTATTGTGACGTAGCCAATCGATAAAAACCCTCCGAATTCCAATCTTCTTCTTGGATGGGGTCAGCCCTGGACTAGGTAGGCTATTAATAAGGGCACATCGTGCCATCGTGAACGAGCCCAAAGCTTCGCGGGGTCTCAGATTCAGATACCCGCGTCCCGGAGATCTAGAACTGCTCTGCTCCGTGATGTTGAAGGTTTGTTCGTATGGAAACGTCATCCAGCCTGCTTCCTCGGCCTAAAAATACGAGATGTGAAGTACGATATAAACTTCGAGGCCGCGTAGCATGCAAACATCACGCACGCTTTGCGGCTCCCAAGCTACGTACTCTTTCGATATTAAAGGTTTCATCACTGCAAACCAAACACATGCCGGTCGCGCATCTGCCCGCGCCGTCCGACTTCCCTGATATGTAAGATCTTGCTGTTACCTAACTGAGCAGCTATTCTACGTCCCGGGCGGATGGTTGCTTCGATCCTGCAAGTAGTTGACAACTTTCAACTTTAGCTAAATAAGGATGTTTATGGCGTCAGCTGCATGTCAGCTTTTTCGCTGCGGCAGCGGCTTGACCTAGGCCTTTTACATACGCTAGCCGCCGAAACCATTGGTAACCACGTGTGAGGAAGGCTTGTCAGATTTGTATCGTGTCCGCCGTTGTCAATAATGCATGTGGATAGGAAGCCATGTTCCTAATAGGATCATGCAAGATGATGGTATAATCCAGAGGGATTCCCGGCTCGCCTAAGCTCCAGCCGACCCAAATATACGAGGCTACATAGATAGATTTGTTTTCAAATGGTTTCCGTAACCTCTAACGGTCTGTCAGCCCATTTGGTCAACGATCTTGCCATTGTTACTAGGTCTGACTTCATATCATCTAAGGGTAGAATATCCCAAGGCAGTTAAACCCATATTATTAGCTAAGATTTGTCCGCACGACATACGCTATTTTTCACACGCATATTGTTGTAAAAATAATATTTATAGTAGCCACCCTAAATGGTGCTAAGCCATCGGTAAGACGATAAGATCTATAGCACTATCCAATCTTTTCTCAGCCCCTTTATTTTAGCATTGCAACTTGCGGTTAGAACATTTCTTATTTTTCTAAGAGAAGATCCGGCTGAGAGCTAGCCTCTTAGTTTCTACTATGTACGTACGTTTTAGATAGTTGGATAGTTAGAGTAGACTATTCTGAACTTGGACCCAACGGAATTGAAAACTCGGTATTTCCACTTGAGGATTTTGTTTCGGAGCCGCCAGGTGGTTCCGTGGGCCAAGAGATCAACTTGAGACGGCGGCATTGAGCAACTTTTGCAAATCTTCACTGTCGATCTCGCGGAGCTAACCGGTCCTGAAGCTCCAACTAGAAGCCAAGTTCGCAGAGGGATAGCAGTTTTGCTGTCCCAACTTGGTAGTGTTGCGGCGGGAAAAGAGTGATCGACAGAAAAGGTCGGATGTACATAGTACAAGTACAAGCCGCGCAGAAATAATGTAGCCATCGACCTGGCAGCCTGGGTAGGGGGCGGGACACGACCTTATCGAAATTAAACGATCTTCAAGGCCCAATTTGGTTGACGAATGCAACAGTTTAATCGCAAAAGAATGGGAGTGGGTAGCAAGAGCATAGGTAGGAGGCCGGAGACGATATTAGTTATTTTATTAGATAGTTTTTAGTTCCGATACCAACTTCAGCTGCCGGGATTCTAGAGCTGGCTAGCCTCCAGAAGATAGTACTAGACAATACTCATCAACGCTCTTTTACGACCTGACTCGTTCAAAACCACGCTACACATCCTGACTCTAGACTCACTACTTGTTGTGATACGGCTTGACTCTAATATCTGGTATGGTGTACGAGGAGGTCGAGATCCAATTTGACATGTGTCGAGAATGGATGGCAGCAAACAATATGCTAACGGGTAAAAGCACTGACATCTTGGGAAGGAGTTGAAACTAACCTACCAGCCTTGTCTCGCATTACTGCATTAGGCGAATATCAAAGAGTTGACAACTCGAAAAGATAACAATGTACGGACTACCTATTTTAGGTGGCTGACGCCGACGACAAGCTTGAGATGTCGTGCTTGACAGTTCAGATGTTCTGAGGTTGACGCGTACAAGGGACGGGTATGAGCTTCATCTTATTGTAAAATTGCGGGCAGGGATTTCGTGGTGGTCAATCAACGATTCAACCCTCTGCTATCATGCTGTTGATTACCATCACACACCGAATTTGCTCCTATCAGAGCTCGATCATCTTTCACATGCGGAACTGTGTAATGTCGGCTACATGTATGTACTTACACAGTATCTCTAATGGAAACTTGTTAAATGATCGTCATAATCATTGCCCCCCCTTCCCCCTATTGAGGAAGCTATGTAGGCTGGTAGGGAAGAAAAGTCTCCTGAGTTTTTTTTTACCCCTGACTTGGACGATTCGTCAATGGGTTTCCCGAGGAGAAGGGAGACTAGCGGCAACTAGGCTGTGCAAAGTATTTGTGCTACTACGTGCAAGCGAATCATGATAACGAGGCTGCTTCAAGTAGAGTTCAGCGGAATAGCCGTTGCCTCTGGTCCCTGCAGCGGCCTAAGAAGAAATGGTTTGATCTTTCAGAAGCGAAGGTAGAAGATTGGATTGATCTGGAATAACTTTATCTCTTCAATCTCAATTTAGCTGCCTTGGCTACACCGTTTCAAAAGAAAGTCTCGATTCCTCGAATAAACTTGGTTGCTGCGTTCCATGTGGCATGCATATACATACACTGGAGATATACTGGGGATGCACTGGAGATTAAATTCACTGATTCGTTGCACATTGCATTTCCAGAGCCACGATATTCCTTTAATGGTATAAATGATACCTAATATAGAATAGCGTCGCGTCGAGTACTTGGATATGCAGGTGCAGGTGTCGTCCAAGTGTGTCGTCTTGACCGTATCAGGTATCAGGACCCATCCAATTGGACGGATGAATGTTGCCAAGTTGCATGAAGGAGAGACAGGGGGGCTGATAAGTGGAACGATGCACACACCTACACCATTTTAGTGTGGGACTAGCACAATCCACAATTTTAGTTCGTTACCCCTCCAAAATATTATAGAAAACACACTCTCTCCTGAGATTCACACACGTTTTTTTTTTCTCAAGACTCTTTGTCTGCCACACGAACTTTTTTCGCGTACCCCCATAGACTCAGACGGACTTTATCCGACGACAATTGTTGACTTGGATAGTCTTTCATCCATTCTTTTCGTCTTTCAAGACCTATTTCGTCGCGAAAGACCTCTGTTTACTCGGGCATTTTCCCCGCCTTAGACCGAAACTATCTCAAATCAAAATCAACAAATCGAGACAAGATGTGTGCAGACATGTAAGTTCACTAGTTCCTAATCTAAAGCCATTGCCTATCGAAAAAACCACAATAATGGCCATCGAAAGCCTAATTGACTAACCTTCAATCGCACAGTAACGTCGACGTTCTCGTCATCGGTGCTGGCCCTACGGGTCTAGGTGCTGCAAAGCGCCTCCACCAGCTGGTATGTCTCACCGCCACTCGACCAAGCTCATTTCTGAAGCTAACCTTGACCGTAGAACGGCCCTTCATGGTTGATCATCGACTCTTCCGACAAGGCTGGCGGTCTTGCCTCTACGGACATCACTCCTGAGGGTTTCGTAAGTCGACGCCGCCGTCCCAATGCCATTTTACGTCCAAGGTAGCTAACCATTGCGCCCCGGACAACAGCTCTACGATGTCGGTGGCCACGTCATCTTCTCCCATTACAAGTACTTCGACGATGTTATCGACGAGGCTCTCCCCAAGGAGGATGACTGGTACACCCACCAGCGTATCTCCTACGTCCGCTACAAAGGCCTCTGGGTCCCCTACCCCTTCCAGAACAACATTTCTATGTTGCCTAAGGAGGACCAGGTTACGGCCCTCGATGGCTTGATCGATGCTGCTCTGGAGGTTCGTGTCGCAAACACGAAGCCCAAGGACTTCGACGAGTGGATCATGCGCATGACTGGTGTTGGTATCGCGGACATGTTCATGCGACCTTACAACTACAAGGTCTGGGCTGTTCCCACTTCCAAGGTAAGCAGAATTCCAACTTTACGGTCTGGAACTTGGCTAAGGCGCGATCTAGATGCAATGCCAATGGCTGGGCGAGCGTGTGGCTGCTCCTGATGTCAAGAACGTTGTGAAGAACGTTGTCTTGAACAAGGTTGCCGGCAACTGGGGTCCCAACGCCACCTTCCGCTTCCCCGCCCGTGATGGTACTGGTGGTATCTGGATTGCTGTCGCCGACACTCTCCCCGACGAGAAGAAGATCTTCGGCAAGAAGGGCGAGGTTACCAAGGTCGATGCTACCAAGAAGGTCGTTACCCTCAAGGACGGCAAGACTATCAAGTACGACAAGCTCGTTTCTACCATGAACGTCGACCAGTTGGTTGAGTCTATGGGCAACCAGGAGCTCGTCACCTTGAGCAAGGGCCTATACTACTCTTCTACTCACGTTGTCGGTGTCGGTCTGCGAGGTGCGCGACCTGAGCGAATTGGTGACAAGTGCTGGTTGTACTTCCCCGAAGACAACTGCCCCTTCTACCGTGCCACAATCTTCTCCAACTACTCCCCCTACAACCAGCCCCAGGACGACGTCAAGCTTCCTACCATCTCTATTGCCGATGGCAGCAAGCCTGCGAGCTCTGAAGCCAAGGCTGGACCCTACTGGTCCATCATGTTGGAGGTGTCTCAATCCTCGATGAAGCCCGTCGATGAGGCCAACCTGCTGAAAGACTGCATCCAGGGCCTGGTCAACACTGAGATGATCAAGCCTGATGATGAGATCGTCTCTACCTACCACCGCAAGTTCGACCACGGTTACCCCACTCCTTCTCTCGAGCGGGAGGGTGTCCTGAAGCAGCTTCTTCCCAAGCTTCAAGACCTCGACATCTACTCTCGTGGCCGCTTCGGCAGCTGGAGATACGAGGTCGGCAACCAAGACCACTCTTTCATGTTGGGTGTCGAGGCTGCTGATCACATTGTCAACGGCGCCGTTGAGCTGACGCTCAACTACCCTGACTTCGTGAACTCGCGCCAGAACACCGAGCGTCGTCTCGACCAGGGTCCCTTGGCGGCTAAGAAGACCGGTCTACCTTCGCGATCCAAGTAAATGCATAGCCGAGCTATGTGAGCTGTCCCGATCCGAAGGCAGACGTATTTCATTGGCATTTCCATGCTTAGAGACTCCGGAAAAGAACCTAGAGAGCTTTAAAGCTGTTGAGAGTTGCGTAACTAGAGCATAAACTGCTCATGTTGAATGAGTGCAATGATGAAGGAATGTCCGGCGGTTTTTCGGCTTGAGATCTTGTCACCACGATGCAGGATTGAAAACCGAGGCCCGTACACGTACTGCCAAAGGAATTAATGAATAGAAATAGATTTATGAACTGATCGACTGTTGTTCCGTGCTTGTAGAGTGAAACGTGATGTCAAAGTCGTCTAGTCTAATTGATTTGATAATGAGTAAAATGCTACGCGAATAAATGCCGTGGGGAAGCGATGCATTACTATGTAGAAATGCCCGTCAGCCTTGCGGCTTTCTTCCTACTGTATGCCCACGTTACTCGGATTCCAGATTACCATGCAGTCTACCCTGCCTAGTAATCTCGTACGTCATCGAATCAATACAGATTTTATTGTGGACAGTATGGAACCTATTGCCGATGCTATTATTAAATCCGATCGTGGTAGAGTCGTATTTCCATTGCCCTATTAGACCCTTATACGTGCCATATGAGGATGTTGTCAAATGGAGAGTCGTAGACGCTGTCAAGCTGTGTTAAGTAATGCCACCTGTATCAACTCCTGGGCTGAGGGGGATATATGATTCAGCCGAATTAAACGGTGAGGTTGTTGCCAAGGAATACCTAGCTGCTTTTAGTATGTGCTGATGTTACAGTGCGGTTCAGGTTTAGCGAATGGATTTCTAGCTAAACGTCGTCACACCCCACGAACATCCACAAAGCTCTCCTCTTTCTCCAAGCAAGGATGGGATTGTAAGATCGGCAAAAGTTCTCCGATATCTGAGCGACAGGGTTCGGTACTGATTTTCCTGTCACGGAAAGAGGGGTAGAGCTCACCAACAGATGTCACTCGTGTTAGTGTAATACGAACTGGACTTGGCCTTGTTGCGCATAGGGAAACGGTCAAACTACTGTAAACTTTACTCATCTGCGTGGAATCTTCCTCTGTTGGAATTAGCTTTTTATTTTTATTTTTTTTGCTTTTTTATTATTAAACAAATTTGCTTGTACAACAACGACTCCTGTACAGTAGAGCAAAACGGGTAGCCCGAACGTTTAGCGGTTCCTAGGACTAAGCTTAAAAAATTAGCGACGAGTCAACCAGACTCTTTGCAGAGAATTCTAGCCGATGAGGGACCCTGCCACTCCTAAAGACTTAGTTGTAACTAATACCTAAAACACAACCTGGAAATTTGAACTAAAGCTCCGGGCGGAGATCAACCACCAACCCACCACCACCACCAAGGGAGAGAAGAAGACTTTTGTTTGAAACGGCGACACCGGCGACACCAAGAAAAAGCCATGGTGCGTCGCGACGGTGGCATCCTCATTACTCTCCATTCCTCCCCGAACGACACCGTCGTGGCTATTCTCCCTATGTAAATGTCGAGATACCATGGAAGGGCCCGTCGTCATGCCGGACGACCAGATCCAACTTGATCCCCCAGCCCGGATCTTCGAACGGCTCCGACAGCTAGGCGGCTTTACTTGGGATGAATCTAGAAGGCCATTTCACTCAAGCTATGACAACTGGTATCCTTTTTCCCGAATACATATACATACCTATACCTATACATGCATGCGATTCAAACTATCCATATCCGTAGCAGCTGTCTAACGTGGAACATCTTTTGTCTAGGCACATTTATGGCACAAGATTCGTATCGCCGTATTCTACTACTACCCAACAAACAATCTTGCAGGCCTTAGGCAGTCCACCGGCCATCGCCAAGTTAGTCCAGAGCCGCGCATCGCCTGGCGATGTCCCTCCTATGGGATTCGTTTCTCAAAGCGATGCAAGTAGCGATCGCTCCTCGTCTTCCCCGCCTGCCTTCTCCAGCCTAGCGACCGATCTTTCCAACGTCGAAGAGCAACAGATAGTTGCAAGGGTGTCTTACCATGTGCTTCGAGAGGAGAGGACATTTCACACGGCGAAGAGCTTGATCGCCACAGCTGATCCGGAAGGAAGACATAATGTAAAACCGATAGACCTCATCCGCCTAAGCCCACAGCCGGGAGATCGTGCGCCTATAATTGTGGCCATCTACGAGCACCCCGGGGAGAACTACCTCTTTAAGGCGTTAGACCTAGGGCCCGCCTTCTACTATGCTAGAAAAGTCGATGACCGATTTGAGGCTCATCGCAGGGCAGATTTCGCTTTGGAGCCGCCGATTAGTCTAATGCACTTCCTCGACTTTGCTATAGGTGCTACTCAATGCTTAGAGATATTACACCACGGCCATGGCATGGTGCACGGGGAGATCAGAGCCGACGCGTTTCACTTTAATATCGAAACGAACAAGGTAAAACTGATATCGTTTGGCTCGGGGGTAAGATCGTTCGAACATGGACTCACCAGTACCGGATGGTCGACACTTTCGAAGGAGCTTGGGGCCAAGAATAAGTTGGTTTATATCAGTCCAGAGCAGACTGGTCGCATGCCAGCAGAGCCCGATACGAGAACCGATATATACTCCCTCGGTGTATTGTTTTGGATGCTTCTAACTCAGCAGCCCGTCTTCACAGGAGCCACGCCGTTAGACATCGTGCAATGCGTACTAAGTCGACGTATCCCCTTAGTGTCGAATATCAGAACAGACGTGCCCGATGTTCTCGGCCGCATCATACAGAAATGCACGTCCAAGACTATCTCCGATCGCTATCACTCGGCGAGTGGGCTGCGCCATGACCTACAGATGGTCCAGAAATTCCTAGTAAATGGCGACCAGGTAGCGCTGAAGGAATGGCACATTGCTTCCAACGATATATCGTCTTTCTTCATGTTACCCACGTCTATGGTGGGACGCCAGAAAGAACGCGCCGATCTCATTAAAGTCATCGAGAGAGTCGCAAAAGGCCACGCCGTATCTAGCCTCGGGGCTTCCAGTCGATTTTCTGACGGCTCAGGCATATCCGTCGAGCTCGTTGACACTGCAGACATTTCTAGTGAAGGTGCGAGTTCTGTTGAAGGCAGTATTCGTCGAAACGGCTCTTTTACCCAAGCTAACTCGTCTGACCTGAAACAAGCAAGAAGTGTTATTCAGTCTTCACTCGGGACAGATACCCAAACTATCTCTACCGACACCATCTCTTCGGGTCAATCGGTAGGCCCTAAATTATCCAAAGCATCGTGGGATAGGCATCAATCTGTCTCTTTTGAACCTAAAACAATCCTCGACACCATTGGTGGCCAGTCCTCTTCGCGCTATAGCGGTACAGAGTCTTCCAGTATTTCAAGACAACTGGGTTCGGCCAAATTTCGAAGGCGAGGCCATTGCGAGGTCGTAACCATCGAGGGCGCAGGTGGCCTTGGGAAGAGTTTTCTGGTTCAGCAGGTGTTGGCTGATGCTAGGCGGAGAGGATACTGTGCAACGTCGAAATTCGATACAGCCAGGAGAACCGCATTCGGCCCTCTCTTGAAACTTGTGTCTTCCCTTTTCAAGCAAGTCTGGGGCGAGAGCAACACAGACACACCTCTCCACCGAGATCTGAAAGATTACGTTCGTCCAATATGGCCGGTGCTTCACAATTTACTTGGTCTGCCCGAGTTTCTCCTCGGTTTCCAATCCCTGGAACCAGCAAGCGCGGCGGGCGCCTTATCCCCTTCCTCCAGTTCATCCCATGGCCGATTCCACAGGGTTTCATCGAGCAGACGTAGCTCGTCCCCGGTAAGCTCTCCCGGAAAGACACGTCCCCAGAGCGTGACGTCGCAGAGTTCGCAAGATTTTCTGCGGGGCGGCGCGTCTACGAAGACGATTCGTTTAATGAACACGTTCCTGGATTTACTGAGAATATTCACAACTCATCACTTCGTCTGCTTGTGTCTCGATGACCTCCAGTTCGCGGATGACGAGTCCATGGAGTTGATCACTCAGGTGATTTCAGCTAGACTTAAGATGGTCTTAATAATAACGTACCGCCCGGACGAGTTGACGCCCGAGAAGGTTAAAAGGATACTTCAGCCCCCAGAGACTGAGGGTAAGGGTGAACCCTCCTCTTTTATATCTTTCCAAACAATTTAGTCCAAAAATGTTCTTTTCATTCGCTAACTTGTAGCAGAACACCCCAAGTCTGGAGGCCCTAGGATTACTAAAATTGTCCTATCACCCCTCACTGAGTACGAGATACTGCAGTACGTAGCAAGTACACTATGCCGACCTCAGGAGGATGTTGCTTCTTTAGCACTCGTAATACAATCGAAGACCGCCGGCAACCCTTTCTACATGAGAGAGATGCTGAATGCTTGCTACCGTAAACGATGCATATGGTATGATTATAAAGAGAATAGATGGCTCTTCGACTTAGACTGGCTTTTCGAACAATTCAAGGGCGAAGATAATTACGATATCTTGAACAACGACTTCATCACTCGCAGATTGAGTGAGCTTCCACCGGCGTCACGAGCTATCCTGGCATGGGCAGCTCTCCTGGGAAATGGTTTTTCGTTCGCTTTAATATGCCAACTTCTAAGCAAGGGGTTCGATATTGTTGACGACGAGGACCACAGCCCGAGTGAGATTCTTTATCGACAAAAATACACAAAAGAAGAAGCTGTGGCGGGACTTCAAGCGGCAATCAACGCCTGCATCATTGTACAGGGCGAGACCGACGACAGGTTTCGGTTTGCTCACGACAGATACGTTCAGGCGGCAGAATCTCTTAAGGAATGCAACACATCTCAGATGCACTTCGCTATCGCGCAGATCTTGCTGAAAAATCAAGGATCCGAAGTGAAAGTTAGAGAGAATGCTGCTTCACACATCACAGAGTCGGTCGAGATCATCAAGCGCCGAGTTGAAGTCCGTCAGCCATATCGAAAACATCTGATGGATTGCGCGGCGTATGCCGTAGAGAACGGTGCAAGACCGACAGCCGCCAAATTTTACTACAGTGCTATAATGCTCCTACAGCCGGACCCGTGGGTGGACGGCCCGGAAGATGTCGACTACGAAGAAACTCTCAAGCTTCACTTGCGTGCAGCAGAATGTTACATTTACATGGGCAACAATGTCACTGCTCACGGCCTTGCGAATACCGTCCTCAGCAGCGCTAAAACCGCCGAAGACAAAGCACCTGCCTGGCTCCTTATGGCTCGAGTTCAAGCCCAGAACGGGAATGCGGAATCTGCGCTTTCTACCCTGAAGGAGAGCCTCTGCCAGTTGAAGGTTGACATCGATAACGAACCAACCTTCGAGAAATGCGACGAGGCTTTCATGAGCCTAGCTGCTAGGATTAAAAATATGGACAGAGCAGATATTTTAAATCCCCTAGGCGTTGTCGACTCCCGTCAAGTTATCGTCGGAGCCATTCTCATCGATGCTATCAGTGCCGCCTGGTGGAGTAACAATCTGGAATTCTACAACCTCGCACTTGCACACATCAACCTCCACCTAACAACAGGACACTTCCCCCATTCCAGTACTGCTTATCTTCACGTTGCTATGATTGCATTAGGCCGGTTCAATATGGTGGAATTTGCCGCGGAGCTCGGCGCCCAATGCTTAGAGCTCATAGAGCGCAACCGAGATCCATTCACCTCGGCCCGTGGCTATATGATTTACGCCTCCTTTATCAGTCATATTCATATCCCTATTAGTGTTGCTGTGAACCACTCGGACCAGTCGGTCGAGTACGCATCCACTGCGGGCGACCGCATATCCGTCATCCTCAGCAACGGGCTCTCCACTCAAATGAAGTTTTTTGCTAGCGAAAACGTCGTTTATCTAGAGTCGATTTGCCAGTTCTGCTGCGAAGAGGTTCCCGGTTGGCATCAGGACACTAGGGGTGGTACCTTCTTGATAGCGGTGAGGCAGATATGTCGCGCGCTCCAAGGCAAGACGAATTGCACCAACCCGGAAGCAGTGTTCACCGACGAGCAGCACAATTCTAGTTCTTACAAGATGTGGCTAAATATCCAGACACGAAATGGCGGCCGGTCCATTCTGGTCTACGAAACGATGGAAATCATCGCCTTGTACTTATACGGCCACTACGAGCAAGCTTGCGAAATGGGTAGAAGGTCCCTTGACAACTTGGATCTGCTCTGGTCTGCTCGGAACACTCGCGTTGTCATGGTGTTTTACGGGCTTTCTCTTGCCGGCCTCGTGCAACGCAAACTCAACGACCCGCGGATAGCTACGGCCGAGTTCAAAAACGAAATTGAGGACGCGATAATACAACTCGAGGGCCTAAACAAGAAGATAAAAGACTGGTCAGTCGTATCAGATGCCAACTACCTTGCTTGGTCGAAGTGGCTAGAAGCTCAGATTGCAGAGCTTCGCGACAACCACGGTGCGGCCATACGGCATTACGAAACGGCATTAGATCACGCCTCGGAGTACAGCCTTCTCTTTGAGGAGGCCCTTGGGAACTTCCTAATGGCCGGCTTCTTCGTCAGACAGTCAGCGAGAAGATCAGCAACGGCGGTCTTGAGAGAGTCGATTGCGCTTTGGCGGCAGCTAGGAGCAACCGGAATCGCACAGCGCATCGAAGAAGATCACGCATTTCTGCTCCATAACCCTACTCGACATTCGAGGACAGCCGAGGTTGCCGTGCAGACTGACTTCGCCGGCGATTCTGCGTCCGTCACCTACGCCGCCGAGCACGAAGACCCGCAGTCGATGCAGAGTGTAAACGTGGAAACGAAAGAGAATCGAATGGCTGCGTGGCGCGGGTCGACGCAGCCCGAGGCCGGTGCTGGCTTGCCTGCTCTTGACATGATTGACCTTCACGCTATCCTTGTTTCGTCTCAAGTTATCTCGTCCGTTTTGCAGGTCGACGTGCTGCTCAAGACGATGTGCGACGTTATTCTCCAGACATGTGGCGGTTCCGCAACTTCAGCAGCTATTATCGTTCAGGATGAAGATGTACCAGAAGACAGTTGGTGTATCGCGGCCAGTGGGGAGTCGGAGAGGGGCGCTACAGCCCATATCCCTGGGCAGCCCTTAGTTGGCTCTTCGCAGGTTGCCGCGAACGTGGTTTTGTACTGTGCTCGTTTCCGCGAAGTCGTCTTCATTCCTGACCTTATTAATGACGAGAGATTTGGGAACGTCAGTGACGAATGGCTGAAGAGTTACCCGCTAAGCAAGGCCGTCATTGCGATACCCATCTGTCACGGGTCGAAGCCACTCCTCGGAGTCCTATACTTGGAGGGCGAGCCGGGTTCCTTTACGGACAGGAATGTCACTGTGCTGCAGTTACTCGTGAACCAGATCGGTATCAGCTATTCCAATGCCTTGTCAATGAAGGCAGTTGAGAAAGTATCTTCGGAGAACGAGTCCATGGTCAACATCCAGAGAAAGGTGGTCGAGAAGGCCAAGGCTGCCGAGGCTAAGGCAAAGCACGCCGAAGCCGAAGCCAAACGGAACGTCAAGATTGCCGAAGAAGCTGCTAAAGCCAAGAGCATATTCCTCGCGAACGTGTCCCACGAACTGCGAACTCCGCTGAACGGCGTGATTGGTAATTCCGAACTTTTGAGAGACAGCAATCTCAACAAAGAGCAGCTCGAAATGGCAGATTCCATCCGGGTCTCGGCCGACCTCTTGCTCACGGTCATCAACGATATCCTCGACTTCTCCAAGATGGAAGCCGATAAGATGAAGCTTTACATCACCGCGTTCAATCCGGAAGAGATGGTGCGTGAGGTCGTCAGAGCCGTCTCGTACAGCAACCGAGACAGGACGTCCGAAAATGTCAAGATTATTAAGGACATCGACCTACCTCCGATGCTCATATATGGAGACCCCATCCGCTTGCATCAGGTCCTTGGCAATCTCATTAGCAATAGTTTGAAGTTCACTGAAAGCGGTTCCATCACAATCGGTGCCAAAGTCGACTCTAATCTCCCGGATAAGGCGAAATTGACGTTCTGGGTTAAAGATACTGGCATTGGTATTCCGCCCAAGCAATTAGCTAAACTCTTCAGACCGTTTAGTCAAGCGGATGCCAGTACGGCTCGCAAATACGGCGGCAGTGGGCTTGGCCTTAGCATCTGTAAATCGCTTATTGAGACCATGATGAAGGGAGAGATCAAGCTAGAAAGCGAGGAACACATCGGCACAACGGCTTGGTTCACTGTCACGTTTGACAAGGCGACATCCGAGGTATCGGCAGGAGACGCTCAATTCGTTCCCGCGCCTCCGGTCACGGATGGGAAAAAGAATGCTCCTCAGCCAACTCCCAGGCAATCTCTAGCAAGCCCAATTGTAGACCTGGCACGGATACCTAAAGACCAGATCCGCATCTGCATCGCAGAAGACAACCTCATCAACCAGAGAATTGCCATTAAATTTGTACACAAGCTGGGGTACACCAAGGTCGATGCTTACGAGAACGGGCTCAAGGCTGTAGAAGGAATGCGACAAAAGGCCAAGGAGGGGACGCCTTACCACGTTGTATTAATGGATGTGCAAATGCCTGTCCTCGATGGCTACGAGGCCACCAAACTCCTCCGGAAGGATTCTATCGAGGAAGTAAGGAAAGTCCTGGTCATCGCCATGACGGCTTCCGCTATACAAGGTGATAGAGAAAAGTGCCTAGCGTCGGGCATGAACGACTACCTTGCCAAACCAGTCAAAGCAGACGTACTCAAGAGAAAGTTGGACACATATACCACGGGAAACTTCCAGCCCCCGACACCGCCAGCTGGGCATACAACAGGTCCCATCCTCGAGCGCCCTACACCCACTGAATCTTCGGACAGCAATGCCACGCCTGTTCCTAGTCCGCCTTCGATGAGCGAGCATGATCATAACATGATGGGCGGCTCGCCACCTCTTGTCATGCCAGTCATGATGAGGAACATAGACTCGTCACACGCACAAGCTGCCAGTAATACGCTCAGCGAGAAGACGTCAGACCAGAGCTCCATCGCCGAGTCGTCGACTCAACAACGGGCTAAGCGCCACCCACGAAAGTTAACTAAGAACCGAAATAGCAGCGAAACAACACTATCTGGTCTCACGGGATTAATCGAGAATGCTAAACAGTCTGCGGCTACCAGCGAGAAGCCTGAGAAGCTACAGAGAGTTCTGACCAGGAGAAGCCATCGGTCGAACAAGGATAATTCGTCGCTGATTGATAGCGAGGCCGAGCACGCCGACCACGAGAAGGACACACGCAATTGACTACACGCGCCCATCCACGAGTATCTCCATCATACCTATAAACCTCTGCTTCTCACCATCATGATTGCTTTGCCTTTAGCATGGGCATACCGCGTGTTTGGGAATAGTATACAGCGCGCATAGGCCGGCCGGGTTACACATTCTAGAACGCGTTGAAAGTTTTTCAAAGAACGACGATACCACCACTTTTATCCTACAACATAATATGGGTTTGGTTTTTGTCTTGGTCATCAAAGGCAAATCAGGGGGTCCCGGGTTCATTCTGGTGCCATGGATACGGAGCATACACGGGTTTTTATCATTTTGTTTTGGTTTTGGTTTTGGTTTGTTTTGCTTCTTCGTTTAGGGGTTCCCTGTGGGTAAAATAAGCATGGGGGATGAGTTCATTGCGATGCCGCTGTTGTTATTGTTATTGTTATGGTTACTATTATGGTTATTGTTGGGCGAGACAAGAGAAAGAGAAAGAGAGAGAAAGAGAGCTATGTCATCAAGATCATGATCACGACCGCTACCACGATATAGATCTGTACGAGGCTACGACATGCGAGCTTATGCGTGCGTTTCTCGGCGAGGTTCCCGAGGCGAGTAAGCATAAACTAGTGAGTTTGTTTGGGTTTATAATCATCATCATGAGTAGGCGAGCGAAAGAAGGCCATTGGGTTTGGACACGAAAGCATACGGGAAGAGTACCATACCACCAATTTTTTTTTCTTTTTCACGGGGGTCAAATCAAGGAACACGGAACACCATACCATCCGCCCATCGTGGTTCGGATGGATGGAGGGGTGGATGGATACCTACTCGGTTAGCTAGCCGCCTCCAGTCCAAGGCTGCGCCCCTGAGTACGCGAATACGCATAGAGAGAATCAAATAACACAAATTTTTGGATACACGTCTGCCTGCTTGCCTACCTTACCTGACGTACATACACACCTAGGTACCTACGTAAGCTTGTTTCACGTCGTTCGCCTCGCCGTAGAAATAGTAATCGCCCTCGTCGCAATGAACTGCCGTAGTTTTCTGCCCTGTGTCTTGTGATGTCTTGTTGGGCTCTCGTGGTCCCAGTCCTTACGCCACTATCACAAGCGCGTAGCGTTATCGCAATGATATTGGCATAGGCATCGTTAGTATACGATGAGCTAAGGTAGTCTAAGAACTAAGAACTAAAGCCATGTGCGACTTTGCCTGTTCTTCGCCGCTGAGCTCAGATCAGATGTTCATTAGCTACCTTGGCTGGCTACTCGGTTGGCTGGCTGTCTCTCCCAGCACGAACGACACCGACCGAAAGTGGGTATGGTTTCTTCAGCTAGCTCGTGAGAGCTAGCCGTCGTCTGCAGTAGTTGAGACATAAAGGGAGGGTCCGAGGAGGTCGCAAGTGCCAAGTGGAGGATGGGTTCAGTCCCCCCCTCCCGAGGCACCGGAGCAGAAAGCGGGTATCGTTCGCGTAGAGGCAAAGATGCGTAGGTAGTCGGTCCGAGGCAGAGCCCCACGGGTCAAGACAAACTGCCTAACTTCTGATGCGACAAGCGAGGTTCGCGGGCATGCGGCTTTCATGTGCGCCCATGTTCGTGTGTGCCAAGTTGTTGTTAGCTCCGAGATCGACGAGAGACGATCTAGAATTCTCCGTTCGGTTCCGCTAGGGAATGCGTACCAAACTCGCCTGTTGATGTTATTATTATCTAGTTACCTACACTGTTACTTAAACTACCTAGTGTTGATATCTTTACTACGTGCGGCCCGGCAGTCTGGGACGGATTTATAAGCTTGGATCGGTTGAGAACCGGTGTGCATGGTGAAAAAGCAATGGCGATCAACGAGTGTTTGAGACAGATGGGATGTGGAGAGGCACAGCTGATTGTAGGTATGTACAATCATACCTACAATATAAGATTGCGGCGACTTCGTCTTCTCTAACCTTTTACATTAAACTCAGCGCCTCCTCGGCCCCGTGATTACTCTTCTCCACCGGTCAAAAGCCGTCAGGGACGAAAGAAGTAGGTGTCACAAGCGGTTGGATGTGTTGGGAATTGCCTATTCGAGGACTTTGAGGTTCGTCGTGATAATATTAGTCAAGCAAACTAGACTGTTGACGTACTTGAGGACAAAATCTGCATACGTGGCTTGCGCCTCTTGGGGGCCGAAAATCCGAGTAGACTCTAGAGGAAGCTCGGTAAGTGAATACGTATGAGGATCGCAGTTCGAATGCTGTTTTATGACAGGTTGTTTATGACAGGACAAGGACAAGGCCATAGGTTACTACCGGCTTTTAGAAGAGAGCACAGACTCGCGATTGGTATGATGGAGGTTTCCTGGATCCAACTCACCGCCGCTCTACCTACCTAAGTAGATTTGTCTTGACCAGCTCCGCGGACTTGCTAGACGAACGGCGGTGCAGCAAATATTGCAGCTTGAAAAGCCCACCACGTGTCTTAAAACCCGATTTCTTCATTTCCCCTTCGGTGCGTAGAAGGCCTATGTGGGAATGATCTAGAAAGATCCCCAGGGAGTGACATCCCACTAAGAGCGGGAGGCTTGCGTTCATATGTTTCAGTTACGCAGCCGAGGTCCTCCTCATAATGAAAGAAGCAGCAGATCGAGCGGAGAAATACATTTGTTTGCTTCTGTTAACCCTGCCCGGCAAGATTAGCGGTAAGATGTGGCGTCCAACGGATAGATGGCCTGCCAGCATGGCCCGTGGGGGTAGCTAGAAAGAGCCCTGGAGATCATGTATGTTTCCAAATGAATAAAATCCTACCACTTGAAAATAGTGGCTTAACGTAGATATCCAACTGAATCTCAATACGAATAAGGCCCAACCCTGGTAATAAAGAGAAGATGATCGTAGCAGGCCCTCTAGAATGAACTGACGTCGTATCGATTAGCCGGTAGCCCTGGTCCAAGGAATACAAGGCTGTCATGTCATGGTCAAGGTTTGTACATAGAGGATCGGCACGATCCAGAAAGATGGGAAATGTTGCCAGTTTGTGCATGCATGCTGGAAGCAGCACATGCCTCCATGCAGGATATTTTGGCACTATCCTGACTAGGGATAACCCTGCGTCTTCGCGTGGTGATTGACCATCGGTCGCGGTAGACGCTTGGCTGCTTCATTAGAGGGCACCAGCGTAAATGCACTCATGCAGAAAGGTAATCTGATGAAGGGTTGGTGAAAAAGCAATCGATCTGCCCAACTCATCCCAAATGGGATATTCAAACATCCTAAAACAAGCTGGGCTCTGCTTGCTAAGTTAGACTGAACGAATCTGCTGCTGCTCGGTCAATTCCGTAAATGCCGAGGTGCTAATGACGAAACTACCTTCTAGAAGCTCGAGACTGATTCAGAATTTTTCTAGACGGCTAGAGAACCTCTTTGGATCAAACCCGTAGAAAAGTCTGTAATATAATTGTGAGCACTAGCTGACCTGCTCACCGCCAGAGTGCTGGGATAATCAC
This sequence comes from Hypoxylon fuscum, assembly GCA_022578945.1. Lineage (NCBI taxonomy): Eukaryota > Fungi > Ascomycota > Sordariomycetes > Xylariales > Hypoxylaceae > Hypoxylon > Hypoxylon fuscum. Next base: position 87,598 of record MU399911.1, on the reverse strand, counting down.
GGGAACGGATGGGAAATAGCAATAATGACTTGAATTACCTAAGGGTCAGCCAGCCGTATGAGGAATCGAGAAGACAACGTCAGACAGGGTTCTAGTTGAAATCTCGGGCCACAAGTCTTAGGAAGATCGGAATATGCCTTCCATCGTGATCCTTGCCTACCATGTTGTTTACCGTCGTCACTTGCCATGCATCATCAATGCAATATGCGCTTTTCGGCGGCCAGCCTACTATGTGCGCACGGTTCTCCGGAAGTCCGTCGACTTTCACCAGATGACCGGCTCCGTTTGTGGTGAAGTCCTCGATGCTGCAAGTGAACCCTGACCAAGATCATGGACTGAGAACGTTGTCGTGAACATGCTTCTTGTCCGTCTAATATGTAGCATACTACATAGTATGCCTGTATATCTTGCTATAATTAGGCACCCACATGACCACCTGGAAGTAGGTAGGCAAATGATGGTTGGGAACACGGCATAGCCGAGGATTAAAGTTAACCTGCCCGAAAAGCTTCGACATATCGGCAGCTGTAAGTGAGCTAGTGCTAGTCTACCCGCTGCTGTGCGTCTTGTCTGCTCCACCAGTTCCGGTATGAAGGTTCGTTAGATCTCAACGGCGAGTCGTGGAGGCCCGAATGGCAATTCGTACGGCAATAATTGCCGACTCCAGCTGTACAACCTATCGGCCTAGAAAAGTGACAATTAAATGACTAGTGTCCTGGTTTTAGCTAGTTGGGTTGTGAGAAAGCTGTCAGGCTGTTAACCATCCATGGATAGCAATCGTTGCTTCTTGACGAGTAGAGGAATACTAGGATGGGCGTATAGCGGACACCGACAACCTATTTTAGCTGATATGCCATCCGATGTTTCCGAGGCTGAGAGAATTTAGTGCAAGTTTCGCTTGTTGTCCTTCCTTTTCCCGCCCCATCGTTCGGCTCATGTTTAGGTAGTTTAAGTGCCAGTGATGGCCTGTCTTTTTGGCATGACTCGCGAAAGCAGCTTTCACAACTCCAAATCCAGCTTTGAACTAGCAGCGAACCTGAACGGTGATAGCGGCCTTCCGGGTAAAGACGTCCGCTATCCGCTGTCCGCTTACTTCGATCGAAGTAGGTCTCGGGCATATTCCCGCGTTGATATCGGGCCCCGGTCCTCTAGTACAAGCAACCAGCTTACAGCAGGACCGGGGCTCATCCGCAGTGAGCATAGAGGGACATGTTGCAGAATCAAAGATAGGATGAACCCCGAAGTACAAGTGACAAAACAAAACCAAATTTGAAACGTGCGAATCCACATGCCGATTCAGCCGCGGTGTGATTTCGAGCCAGTCGAATATGATCAATATGTCTGACTCTAGTCTACGGGTCTGGGGCTGGTTAGGGACGGGACCATGCATCGTGTCGTCGAGTTTGGCCTAGCTGGTGCACATTCAAATGACCAACATATCTCTCATCGTTACCATATTGTTGAGGTTGTAAAGCTTTGAGCAAGGCTATGGAATGCGGTCAAGCAATGATTTATCCGTTGCCTTTTTCGAATTGGAAAAGTCTAGAACCAATGGTGTCGTTTCAAACTCTGTCTCGATCGGGTAGAATCCATCACCCAATTAGGCAAGGCCTAGCTAAGCGCAAACTGAACCTAAATGGCCCCCCCCCACTTAGCATATGAAGTACCTATGTAGCCCGTTTTGTACTTGGAGGTACTATGGGATACATGCAAGTACATACAGTAGGTTTATCCAAATAATCGTACAAATATAAAGGTACTTTGGTATATTACATGTAGGTATTACAATGTGTTGAATTATGCTATGAAAGCCGCATCTCCCGAAGAATCAACAGCTAATACTATCACCCTGTCCTTGTTCTTCTCCTGTCTTTTTTAGGTAAAGGGATGAGAACAGGTTTCGACGTCCACGCGGATTTGGGAACATCCGCGAACAGGCTCCAGCGATGGAGTGGCCCTCTTAGCGGATATTAGGGCGTCTCGGAACACGCGTGGCCTGGCTTACTAGGTGTCCCGGTCAGGACAGATGACTTGTCGCTGATTGGTGGGCCGCCGCCTTGTCTTCCCCATTAGGAATTATAAGGCTTAGGTACTCGGTACAGCATTTGTAGAAATCTTCCAGCATGCCGATGTAACTCGCATTGTACCTCCTGTCCTACTAATTTACATTCTCAGCCGCAAGAACCGATGCATCTATCTTAATAGGTATGTAATACCAAATCATGTATGAAGTGCTATGTAAACGATTATTGATTGGTCTAATAATTAGTATACATGCGCATATCCATACATAGCTTACATATAGCTTCTTAATTCTACTTTCCCAGTGAGACTCGTCAAATATGTACTTAATGTTATCGCCGATTAATTATGTAGGTCATAGTCACACGAGAATGAGCGGTCGATGTTGTTTATAGCCGGTAGGCACATCATTGATGTTAAGCTCGTGCTTCGTATCTCGTGCTGCTGTATGACAGAATTGGCAAAATAATTCCCGGTGCCACAGGAAGCAAACGATTGGCGATGGTTGCGCCGTCGGTCACATATCACCAAATGTTGAGGCAACTGTCCATACGAGCGACAATATTTACGAGGTCGGCGTAGTGTGCCCTATGTAGACGGCTATTGGTTACACGCTGCACCACATGACTCGTGCCGTGCAGATTATAGACGGCATAGTCGTCCGCTTAGGAGCAGGAATTGGCTGGCGTACGAACAACTTTAATTAATATATATATATTTCAGCAATAGATTCATGTGTCGCCATGTGTTGCCACATCAACACGATGTTCCTGTTCGACGTTCAATGAGGCTCCATGATGCTTGCGTTCATCATCAGCCGCAAGCTGACATATTAAACCAATGATATATTATTATAATAAAGATCAATGGCATAGATCTAGGTTAACTGTCGGCAAATCTGTCTGGAAATCCATTCCGTAGTCCACCTATAGCAGAGGTTCCATTTGTCGTGGCATCAGTAAGTTGGACGAAGCTGTTGAAATTAAGTAACCAATACTTGCAGTTGCGAAGATTGCTAAAGGCAGTAATATTAATGCATTATTCATGCGTGTATTCTCGCCCGTGAGGCTTGTTAAGGTGTTAGATAAGGTTTGAACCAATCTCAAATACTACCTAACATTCCCATTTCCATCCTAATGGGGTAATCTTTTCATCTGGGCACGCGGAAGGCTCCGGCAATAGAAGCAAAGTCTAGACTTCGAAAATGACAAGGCCCAGGTTTGGGATGCCTTGATGCCGGCTGGCTTGCACGGAAGCGTCGTATGTCATTCATTCAAGAGAAACCAGGAGACACAGTGCTCTGGCTCTGGATGTTAATGACAGAGACCACAAGTATGGTACTGTATGGAGTTGTTTGAAGTCGATCATTCCTTGGCTGACCCGCCACGGCAAGACAAAACTCGAAGAATTGCAAAGAACCATTTTAAACTGTCAAACTCGAGACGACATTAAAAGACTCTAGAGAACGGGATAGCTTTAGAAAGAGACTTACACTCCGTATAATTGCTTACCGATGTCACATCCATCGAAGTACTGGAAATTTAAGTCATCCATCTTAGGCACGAAATAAACGTACCCAAGTACATGGGTAGGTACATCTCTGTTCTTGTGGCTTAGCGTGTTTTCTCTGCCCCTCCTTGGTCGACCCTATCTCCGCAACTTAACCCCTCCCGTCCCCATTGCCCTACGCTCCGCCACACACATCTGGGCAACATCGATGCTTTTCCCTAATTTGACATAATTGTCGACCCCCAGCGTTCAAAATCCGAAACCCTGTCGTAGGTACCCAGTGAGGTACATGATTGATGTTTCAGGGGGTCAAGGAAGCTGCCATTCTTTACAACATTCGTCTAGATGAGGAGATGAGGTAATTCTCATTCTTCAGGCATTTGGACCCGGCGGAGCAACTCTGGGAAAATCAACGCAATTTATATATGTGACGAGTTACTACTACCTTATTACAAACCTCCTTCAATTCCCCGAACCCCCAGTTTTCCGCCTTAGTTGAAACGTCTAAATATGAGAGATCGACTTGCCTAATCGGGCTGACCTTGAAACATTGCTGACAAGGGCTGCGAGAAGGCGAAACCATTAGGCCACTTCCCTCTGATGTTGGATTCGTTCGTCGCCCAATCTGCCAATACCTACCGAAGAACTAAGTTGTTTTTATCCATACACGATCAATACAACACGGTCGATGTTTTCGGTCCCGAGACACGGCGTTCCTAAATGAAGATGAAATCTTCGTCAGGTTAGATCTCTTAGGCAAGGGACATAAACCACAGCCGCAGAATTCAAGTCTACGTACATACTACATAGGTATTACTGTTGTTCGTATTTTACCTACCTACCTACCTACCTAACCTAGAACGACTCCAGGTACAAAACAATGTTGATCTTCCGAAGAGGATGTCAGCTGCCAAGCTGCCAGGATTGTTTGTCCCGTTGCGCGCGCCCGCGTTAATCAACTAGGGAAGTGTTGCGAGATCGGGAATATTTCGTAGCTTACACTGTTCGAATCTTACACGTTGGTTACAGGGCAAGCCGCGGAAACCCCTTGTCCCTTGTTTTGAGGTATAATAAACCCCGCCATACTGCATACTTGCTTTTTTGCCTGCCTGCGCCAGTATTTCCACGGATACGTCAGTTACTTACACTTACAATTCGTAAAGCTATTACATTCATAGCGTTGAATAAAACATAATTACATATTATATTATTCATATAGAATAATATAGTATTCGAGGTAGATTATGCGCAAAAGTCCCAAGCTTTAGCATATGTATATCATCATCTGATAACTATGAGTAAGATGGAAACTTGTTGTTGCATACCTCTAACCGGTATACCTCACTCACACCTTCTGTCGAGGCACTCTTCCATGCAGACCACATAACAGACCTGCATACGCTAGACTATCTGACTATGCAGAACCGGCTTGAAATCCATACAGTACATAATAAGTGCACAGTCTGGTAAGCGTCTCGCGGTAATGTACATACCGCACATACATAGTAGGGTACACTACCGGGGAAAGCTTGTTGATGTCTACCTCTTCGTACAGCCACACACAGGCACCCACCCACACAAACAACCAAAAGATTTACGTGGGTTTTCACCCTAAAATATCAGTTACAGTTATGTATGTACATGTATTCATACACAAACTGTTTGATGCATGCTACGATGCTCCTTCCCATCTCTTTCACGCAGCATGACTCGCCCGTCACAGCTTGTCAACCTTAACTCTCCTCCGTAGCTGGGCAAGCGGCCGCCCTGCTAGGGGGGTATGTCATGTACTCAGCCCACAACACTGGGTTACTTGCCTATTAGAGGGCATGTGGGTTTGGTTTTGTAACTAGCTAAGTACTTCCATGTCTACCTCAAGCGCGGATCTCCACTTTTCAGCTGCTGACGCTGTCGATTTCCAAGCCTGGTATAGATAGGTACATGCTGGAGTACATGCCCCCTTTCAACCCGTCTAATATCAGCATGTTTAGCACCAACGGTCTCTGCCGGTTTCCCCTACATACTTACATCATACCTCATACATGGTAGGTACATACATGAAATGCTAAATAGATACATTAGTAGTATACCTTCCTAGGTATCTCTTCGTACGTGCGTATTGCCTATATTCATCCCAGGTGATGATCATGGGTCAAGTATAAAACTACCTAATCCAGTTCCCTAGTTAAAACACTTACAAAAAGCACTACGAGAGAGAAAGTGATCGTCCGGGTTCTAGATCTCTTCGCGAGAATTCTCCTGCGCCGTACTATCCCAAAGTCTCGAACTCTTGACACGTCTTACAGCAGAAAAAGTTCCTATTTATTAGTTTTCGTCCCATCTGCCCACCCATGCGGCCGTGCAGTGCGTGCAGTGTTCTTCCTCTCCCAGAGCTCCACTTCAATCCCATCCACCTCTCTCGCCCTATTACATTACTCAGTCAAAGCAAGCAGCATACATACATAACATACCTAGGCAACCCTAGGCACTAGGTAGCCGCTTTGCTGATTATTTCCACACCCCCACACTCGTTGATTCGTTCGTCACTCTTGCATTCTCCTTCACGTTCTTTTTCCGACGTCGAGGGATCGACCCTGCATGGCAAGTCGTCCACCCCCCGGCCTGTGTTCCTTCGAGACTCGAGCTCGAAACGGGGTAGGTCGGTCTCTATTTACTAGTGCTAGAAAAGGGGACCTGCGGCGAAAAGATACCAGACTAGCCCTATAAACACGCCATCCCAAGGTCGGACTAGAAACCCTGCCCTACTGTGGAAAGACAGGGTCCTCTAACCCTGGGAGAGGAAAGAAAAAAAATATGAACGGGGGAACAAGGACAGGCCAGGTTGATCTGATCTGTATTCTCAGTAGCTTGGCTTGATCAGCCTTGTCGTTGTAGTGGCGTGAAAAGAAGGCTTCCCCTCCCTCTTCTCCCCCCCTCGGGCACGCCTCACACCAACTTCAGCCACTCTTCTACTACATACATCTACTTGGAGCTAACCTTGCGTAGCCAGACCTCTAGTTCTCGAAGTTGTCACTCGACAACTGCTCTTGTTGCCTTAGCTTATTCTTCTTATTCTTATTCTTTCAACTGGCGACTTGATCACTTACTTATTATTTTTTCTTCTTGCTAGCAATGCTTCTTTCTAGATAACGCTCTCTTTGACAGTGAGCTCTCTTGCCTCTGGTTCGGACGCTTCGTATCGCAGCTCGCGTAAAATCGGCCTCGTGGATTAAACCGCCTGGTCCAGCTACTTATAAGCTTTTCCCAGTAACCATTTCCTTCCCATCCGGTTTCTTACAGCTCTTGTATGAAACCCTCCAGATACCTACGTACGCATATTACTTTCAGATAAGCCAGGCCCTCGTTTTCTCCACATCCAGAACGACGTCTACTTTCCGCTTCGGGCATTGCCTAAATCGGCTTCAAGTGGTAGAATCTGTCTATCAGCTCACATTACCGTCCCGTTCCAAGATCTTACCTACTTGGTTCTTCCCGAGACTTGGAGCTACTTTGGGCATCGATCCTCCCAAGCGTCCAGGGTTCCCTCGAACTGCTGCTGTCGCGGCGCATGTCCAGTTGCAACGCCCAGAATACCACGCAACAACTACCACCACTTTTACCCCCAGTTCATCCTTTTAAAGTTACTACCCATGTGTTTGGCACCGATCTTCAAATGAGGCTGGGCTTAGGGATCCAAAAGTTCCACAAGCCCCGATTGCATCCTGTCCCTTACCTACCAAGCTGGCCGTCCCATCCAGCTTTCTTATGCAAAGGTTATTAACCGCCTCTTGTTTCATATACCCCGTCACCTCCCGTCACTTTTTACTCGCTTCCGCCCCTCCTCCTCAGCATGTGTTCCTATGTCACCGTTTAGCTCCTCTTCAGGTCTACTATCGAGATGATGCTCACAGCCAAGCAGCCAGTTCATCACGGGTATCGGCCTGTCCATGACCTACCGACGCCGCCTCGATCCTCGCCCCCCTTGAGTATCCAGGACTCCTATCAGCAGTCACTTCGTGCTTTTCCGCAGAAGCAGAGTCCATCTACCAAGCCCATGTCAGCACCTCATCGTGGCCTGCCTCTCCCGGCAGCCATGACACTACCTCAGCCGCCACCCCCAGCTCCTGGTCCTCCTCACCCACAAGCGCCGGGGCCGTCTTTACATTCCCAAGGAGCACCGGTCCCTTCTCCGCATAGTCAATCACTTGGTGCATTACCGGGACCACCTCAACATCCAGGCTCCGAGGACTCTATGAGAAACTGGCTGATAGCAAAGGCCGAGGAAGAGAGAAGGAAGCAGGAGGAAGAAAAGACGCGGCAGGAGCAGCTGCGCTTAGAACAGAGAAAATTAGAATATGAAATGCTCCGAACGGCTTTGGATCGCGGCATCCCGCCGCCTATGGTGCCCGTCGTTTTTGCTGGGATGAGTGGTGGAACGCTTCCTCAAGCGGCTCTCGATTGGGCGCAACAGTATCTGGTGCCGCAGCAAGCACACCCTCCGCAGATCATGCCAGCACAGGGGCCGGTATCGCCGGAGCACCGAAGAGAGTCTCAGCAGTACGGCGGACAACAGTATGGTAGCTCCGTTGGTGTACCACCCACGCCGGGAACTGGGGCCCAGGCAAGCTTCGTTACGTATCAGGGACCTGGCTCACCGACGAGGCCGAGGGCACACACGTTAAGCATGGGTGGAGCTGTGGGAAGGCCGTTGGGAAGCTCTGCTCTTCCTCGATTAAGTACGGGCGAGGGACCCGGTGGCCCCTCGGGCATGCCTCATCCAGCGCATGCCCTCGCGCAGCAACAATCAGCAGCAGCACCGCAACAAGAGACGCAGTCCCCCTCGATATACTTCCACCATTGGCAACCACCGACCACCCAAGGAGGCTCTAATCAGCCGGGGACGCCTTCTGGTTTGTCACAATCCAAAACAAGCAAGTAAAAAACTTGTGTGGCTAATGTTGCCCTTCGATAACTAGTGGAATCGCCGAGGAAACGAAAAGCGACCGGCCCCCAGCAAGCAGCGCCTCCGCCGAGCCAAGCCCGTTTCAGATCTCCGCCTTTCGGGCAGCAGTCGACGTTGTCAAATCCACCTCCAGGTCGTCGACGAGGTCATTCTCGGCAAAGGAGTGACATCTCGTCGTATCGGGGGCGCGGGTTTAACCCCGGCCGGGGAGCCTCGCCCAGTCTTAGCGTGTCAAGAGAAGCGGCCGTGGGCGAATCATCACAGCAACCTCGGGGCGGTGCTCACTCTGTTTCCTCTTTATTATCAGATCAGCCATCGCCACGGTACGCATCAGAATTAAGGGCGCAGCATAGTGAAGGCGAACGACGAAATTCCCCGGCGACTTCGGATGAAAGATCGCGTGGTGGAGCAACTGGAGTAGGATCAGTCGCGGGTCCATCTGGTTCCGGACGGGAAAATGATTAAAGACGTGGAAATCGTGTTGAAGTCCGTTCGCGTTTCAGCCTCTCAACCGGAGTTTAAGGCATAATCTCGCCACAATCACGAAATAAGCCATAGTCAAAGACAAAAATGGATTTATTGTTCAGACTACTACCTATCCTAGACGTCCTTAGTTCACGATAAGATATCAAGCGACGAAGTGGCTTTTCCACTCAAACCACCCTGGGATCACGGCTAGACCCAAAACGACGGCGGGCACGCCAAGTCAATTTCCACCACAATTTACGAGAATAAAAGAAGAGACGGTGTTTGCTACGACGATCGCCCTAAATTTACTGTAACTAATAGCTCAGACCTGTATTAAATATTCCATCTTGCATACATTGGAGCACGACGACGGTTTACAAGCATTTTACGGTGTGGGAGAAATGGGCTCGGAAAAGAGGACCTGGAGTTTCTGGCTACCGGACATTTTTTGTCATTTGGAAATACGCATGAGCCTGTACAATACTATAGATACCATGTTAAAATGGGAATAGGCGTCCAAAGTTGGGAACGAGACGAAGAGTTAGCCATGCCAATGTATAATATTAAACGACTTTGGAAATCTACCCATCAGTCCAATTTCTAACCCAACACTTACCTCTTCCCTCTTACGATACAGTATCTCTCTACCTAGGATGCTACTATTTCTTACAAAAAAGCAATTATTCGGCACGTATGCGGGCATATGGTTCATGGAGAGCTCCATGCAAAAACAGACGAGTCTAGTCTCCTGCATGCTCGAGCTCACCTCTTCCGGCCTCCAAAGATGTCCGTGTTGCTCTGCTTATATTGTTATCGCGACGCGATTGGTTGCCGACTTTAGACTACCGTCGGAAAATTTATGATTTGTCCAAGACACTCGTTTGGGTAACACGGAGAGGGCTGGGGAATCTGACCTATTTCGCACGACAGCTCGCAGGCCATCGGGAAGATGACGTTACTTAATATAGGATATCCTGTGTCACACAGCAGAAGACATGGGAAGCTGTCGCTTATACTTGCGCATGGAATGCCGACGATATCGCACAAGGAAATCAAGTGATCCAAGGCCAAGAGAATGGGCTGGTCTCGTGTCCGAGCACGAGCAAGCAATACGGCCGCCCATATGTGTTGTGCTACCTAGTAACGCCCAGTCCGCTACTATCGATACTTACCCTCGGACCTTCGCCGCGGACGAGAGGAGGATGTAATCTGCGAGCAAGGTGTTAACGAAGGTGAGGGGAGCAACCGGATGGATAATACCCGCGCGGCAGACGGCTGCGGTCAGCATCCATTAAGAATTACTGATTTGCGCCTACACGCGCTGCAGCCGCTATCCTACTCCAGCGATGCAACGACATCCAACCACTTTTTACCCCCCACGGGGATAAAGAAGGTTTGGGGGCAAATCCGAAGACATGTAGCTTTCTTTTCTCCTTTTTCCACATCCCAAAACGGCGATGCAACGGACGACGACGCAGATAAGGTCGTAGAATAAAGTCTTGTCTCCGAGAATAGAATCAAGTTACTGATAATGGCGTTAGATGTTCTCATTTCTCATTTTCCTCGCGATTTCTTGCTCATATATGCATCTATCTTCCTCAACGGATTCACTATTATTAGCATGCATGTCATGTCAAGACATCATTACGAGCAAGACAAACGAACGTCGCAGTTCTATTGTTCTCGTTCATCCAGAGTAGTAATATGGACTACAACACGGAACTTCGGAAGAGCTCGACGGAAAAACAGTAAGTAGAGCAAGGCAAGTTCATCAATCCAACAGCCACAAGCCAGGGGCTATCTAAAAGGCTCGATATTGCACCAGGATCATTCTAACTCCATGTTATAGACAATATCTACATTGTATGATACTAATTATCCCTGGTGGCTGCCGCTATTAGCCTCAAGAACCTCTTCGCTTTTTCCCTCATAGCAAATATTCGCGGCTAGCCTCGTTTAAAGGGTGGGACTGGTCGCTTCAGTCCAGGTACAAGAGAATACCTACCTACAACAACCTCGTAGAGGCTTCATCCTTACCTCCTCGTTTGGATATGTTCAAAGTGACGTTAGAGCGTGGGATTCCCTTGCCAGTCGCTAATCCCTGAAGCCACAAAGCGCAATTGCAGTACCTACTGTAAGTTGGATCGTGGGCGGCAGCCTATATGGGAAAAGAACTCAGGGGTGACCATCCCAAGTCTAGGTAATTCCAAATCATGCGAGACTCGCCCTGGTCTTTCATCAATGTTGTTTGTTTGTTTATGAACGCCTCTTCCCAGTATAGCCGCCGCTCTCCGTAGTATCGACGACAATAAATGCATGATGACTCGCAGTAGCGCAGCCTTCCCCATGACGACACGGGTACTCAGGAGGCGCGCCCGCGGATCTAGGCCTCTTTGGGGAAGCTGTCTGATTCCTTCTGACCAAATCGGTCAACTTTTCTTACCTGTAAAATTCATTCATTTTTCTTTATTTTTAGCTCTTACTGGTCTACCTGGGGTAAGAGAGATGCGACTCGTCACCTGTCATCGTCGTCAACCAAAAACGGTAAATCTTAGTTCCCCAGCTCATCTCAGGCTACACTAGATAGTTGCCGAAGAACGCGACTAACTAACAGAGGCGAAAGAAGGTGGTATTGTTCTCTTTCTTCGACACGCAAGCGCTGCGGTAAGCAAAAGGGAAGGACTAGCCCAAGACCGCAACTCTCACCGAGAGGCTTCGAGAATGTATGTAGGTCTCTCCCGGTTGCGACTGCACATACAGGTAACAGGCAGGAGAAAACAAGAAAGGGTCCCCTCTTCCATTGTTACTGTTACCCAACCACGAAAACGACCAATGGTTGGTGGGTTGTGTTGGTTGGTCAAGTTTTCCATCTGCTTCTTCCTGGGACTGGGACTGGACGAACCGGGACGCGACGCGACCACCAAACAGAGGGCGGCCCGGGGCAGGGCAATTACCACCCCCCTCAAAAACCTCAAAACCACGCAGCATCCCAAATGTGAAATGCTGCGCTGCGACGTTGTGGCGGCATGAGACGCTGACTGCATGGCTAGCTAGCTTTCTCGTCGCCCTGGCGAGCGAATGACAGGACTCTTACGGCAGAAAACGGCAACCTAGGAGCGACGCCTCACACGCGCAGGAGAGAGAGAGAAAGCCAAGCTTCTCGCTGCGTGCGCGGCTTAATCAGAACAATCTCTCTGAAACACAACGTACATGACACTAATACGACGCTACCTGCATGGGACGCTGCAGAATTGGGGAAGCTATACTAATGTACTTGTTCGGCCGTTTCCGGTCAGCCATGATGTAGACAGACAGCAGCGTACGGGCTAGCCTACATGTAGCAAGCTTGTGGCTGATCTAATCATCGGTAATCTGTGAATGGTGTTTACGGTAATCTTCTCGAGGGTTTCGGAGACGTCTTTTGCAATGCGCCCCTGGCCTTGCAATGTGTCAGTCGAGGAGGCTCAGCAAACTCATTCTATCAGCTCTACCTGGGAGATGCCTTCATCCATTAGGTACCTAACTCATACCTAACTTAGGAAGGCATGCATAGCTACGAATGCTTACGAGGTTACAATACGCACCCTCATCCGACGAGGGCTTTTTTGTCTTCAGCTGCATAACAAACACTCGAGGAGGATCGGGTGTTTGCTATGCGCCCTGGTAGTATCTCTCTTCGGGGATAGGCTTCGCCGGCTCACTCAGCTGAGAGAACGGCACTCATCCCTTCCCGATCTGGCAACATGACTTCATCCTAATCGGGTCTGCTGAGCACAGAAGAGATGGGCAGGGCCGCCACATGGTTCCTGCGCGCATGACGATCCAACACTCCAATTTCGACGCAATGTGTATTATCTTGCGTCCAGGGATCTTTTGAGGATTGTTAGACAGGCAATCTACCTAGAGAACCCATGGTGCGTAGGAGCGAGATCCCAATTATCTCCTTGGCACGCTCGTCTCGGACAGTATCAGCCGAATCCTTCGAGAGCGAATTATCAGGAACAAAAACCGAATCGAGTCATGAAGGGTTGGAGCAGCTCGATAGTTTTCGTCGTATTGCTCTGTGGGAGGGTCGACGACATTATCTTGCCATCCCACGTTTCCCCGTGAAGTCGATCTCCTTCTCGTTTTATTTTCGTCGCGTCCTACGGTCTGCATCCAGCTACGGCCCATCCAAATCCAGGGTGCTCGTGTTTTCTACCAGTCGTGTTTGAGGTTTGGCGCGGCTGTGAAAATGGCCCGGATGCTCATATACGACTGATGTCGTGGGTTGCATGGACGAGACGACTGGAGTTAACACGAGTTGACACTACGAAGGCTTAGATGTGGCGCCGTTATCAATGCACATGAATTTTGGCATCCCGTGATGCCTACCTTAATCTAGGGGTTTTACAGACTTTTTACGAAAAGGGAATATGATGAAAGAGGCTGAGCTGCAGATTATATTACCAACATAGCATCATCTGTACTTTCAATTGCTCTGGTAGTATGGTAGCATTGGGACCTCAATAGCCTTAGAGCCAAAGTGTCATTTATTACGGGCCACACCTGGCTTATCGCCCGCTACATTTTCAGGGATAGGCTAATCTTGGATGATGTGCTGCTCTGATGGTACGCCTGCCCTCCATCTATACGACGAGGCAACGTGCTCGTCGAGAGGACCAGTCTGCCCCGGCTTCTGGTAGAAGTTCTCCCTGTAAGTTCCTCCAGGTACCGCATAGTCGTCCCAGAACAAGCCTCGACGGCGCAGCTCAGGGATGAGAAGTTCGATAATGTCTTTGAAGGACTGAGGGAACAGCGCATATGCCTGTAATTCATGCTGTAAGCGATCGCCTTACCCCAAGGAGCAATCAGGTTCACTAATCAACAATCAACTTACGAAATTGAACCCGTCAACGTCAGCTTCCCTAACCCAGGTTTCGAGCCCGTCGGCGACCTGCGAAGGCGTCCCAACGAAAATAGGCCCGTTGCCGCCGATGCTGACATGCTCCGCAATCGTGTGCTTAGTCCACTTTGCGGTTCCTGGTGAGAACTTGGCGTAGCCCTCAACAGTAGATCTACGTATTATACTAGGTCAACACGAGGTCGGAAAGGGGACGTGTCTTGGTTTGCTTACCGCACTGCATTACTCTCGACGTGTCTCAGCTCCTCCTCATCGCCGTACTTACTAAGGTCGATACCGGTCCAGCCACCGAACAGGGCAAGGGCCCCTTCGTGTGAAGCATATTTCCGGTAGTCGGCCAACTTGGCCTGGGCCTCCTCTTCTGTGCGCCCTAGAATTGGAGTTACCAAGGCCAGGACCTTGATGTTGGTCGGGTCCCGGCCGAACTGGGTCTTCGCGAGCTCACGGAGCTCCGCAATGCTCTTGGCGCAGACTTCCGGGGCATGGGCCGATACGAAGACGGCTTCGGCGTGCTGAGCGGCAAATTGCTTTCCAGCCCGAGACGTGCCCGCTTGTAGGAGCAACGGAGTTCTCTGCGGGCTAGGCTGGCAGATATGGGGCCCAGGTACCGTGAAATACTTGCCTTGGTGGTTGATGGGCCTGACTAGATCCGGTTGGGTGTAAATGCCGGACTCGCGATCTAGCTTCACGGCATCGTCTCGCCAGGACGACTCCAGGAGCTTGTATACAATCTTTAGGTACTCCTCGGCTTGTGCGTAGCGATCATCGTGCTGTTCTCCTCTATTAACTTTATTTTGTTATATAATAGATACTTGGCTTACTTTAGGTTGTTCTGCGAAGCCCAGGTTCTTTGCAGCCGAGTCCAAGTAGCTTGTGACAATCTAAACGACTCGTTTAGTTCCCAGTACAGATGTCTTAAAATCACGATGCTTCTCAGCTTACATTCCAACCTAACCTAAATACGATCAGTAACACGATCAATAACAAAGTCATGCAGCTTGGGATCAAAAACGCACCGTCCTTTACTTAGATGATCAACGGTTGATAAGCGCCTTGCGAAGTGATAGGGTTGCTCATAAGTAGTGGATGCAGTCACGCCGAAGCCAATACTCTCCGTCGCTGCCGCCATAGCAGCTACAACAGAAAGGGGCTCGTTCACCGGCCATTGTGCTCCTGAGATTTTCGCCGGATCCAAGGAGTTGCTATATACATCGTATCCTCCTATCACTATAGTTAGTCGTCTTGCCTAGGTAGGGTATTTACTAATAGCGGATAGGTTCATTATACCAAGAACGTCAGCGATGAAGATGCCGTGGAATTTGGCTTTCTCGAGCAGCTTTGCCAACTCGACCCAATGCGATACTTCGTTGAAGCGCCACGACTCGTCGTCTGGGTGCCTCCATAGTCCAGGGGACTGATGCCCACTGCCTGCAATGTCGTTAGCCGATGAGTCTCGTATCTAGGTAGAGCAGTCGGACTTACACATCTCTACGAAGGCATTGAGCACAAGGCTCTTCTTCGGTGCTGTGTCGCTACTCATCTTATTTTATTATCCAAAACTTCCGATTACGAGATGTGAGAGATTATTTGCCGGTGCGATCTCCAGCCTATTTCAACGGTGATGTAGTTTGAAGTCGTCATTTCGCGATACCCGCAGCTAAGAGAACTCTTCACCTCCGAACGACGGCGATCCTAGCTAGGTACCTCGGCCCCCAATGACTACGACGCGATACCGCATAAATGCTGTGCATGTGTGTGGTGATTCGCATTATCTGGTGTCCGCCTGCTTGGCCGTGATCACGCAACACGGCGAATTCGATCACGCAATGGAGCTTGGGTGGGGTTCCCCCATAGAACCGGTTGCACGCAATATTTCGAACTCCTCCGGTCGGAGGTGAGAGATAGCGATTGAGCAAGGCGGGGAAGTTAAGAATTCCCTAGAATTGAGCGTATCGTACAGGTAGGTGGACATTGGAGTCATTGAAGTGATCGCCCAAGGATAAAATATTTACACGCTAAGGCCCCCTGAATAGCCAACTTTCTCAGATTAATACTTGAACGGTGAGGTGATGTGTATCATTTTCAAACACCATTACGTATACGTATTTCCTCATAATAAAGTCAATTCGATTTTCTGTACCTATTGCCTATCCAAGCGTACTATTTGGCTCATGATATGACTGGGCATGGGAACCCATACCAACATACCTAGGTATCTATAGGCCTCTACAAGAGGATTAGTGAGAGATTGGCATAATGCCATTACTTGTCTTGATCTTTGGCAGCCTCCGCCTCTTCATACGGCGGCTCCTCCTGATATTGATCATATTTGTACTTAGACCCTGTGTGGTCGTCTCTTAAACCACTCTGCCCCTTTCCATATATTCTCTCTCGCGCAGTTAGCTTCTCCCCTTCCTCTGGCGGATCAGGATAAATCCCACGGCGTCGCAGCTCTGGAATCAACAGCTCGACTACTTCCTCGAAAGTCCCAGGAGTAGTGACGTAGCCGATATTGAACCCGTCCAAGTCCCCCTCGCGTATCCATCGCTCCATGTCATCAGCCACAGTCTGTGGACTCCCGACGGCCACATGTCCAAGCCCACCTATCGCTGCTTTCTGGGCGACCACACGGGGCGTCCACTTGGGAATGTCTTCGCTTGTGGTGGTAAACGCGTCCAGCATGCTGCGTACCTTGTGAGCTTCTAGAGAGTCTGCTGCGCTAAGCTCTTGGTCCAGAGGGATCTTGGATAAGTCAATGCCGGTCCACCCACTGACTAGAACGAGACCCCCGATTACCGATGCATACTTCTGCAATTCTTCGTACTTTGCACGTGCTTCTTCATCCGTTCGCCCGATGACAGGAGTGTAAGTCGCGAAGAATTTGAGTGAGCGCGGGTCCCGGCCCTTAGAAGCGGCCAGCTCTCGGATCTTGGCAATCTTCGGCTTGAGGATAACTGGTGAGTGGGAGGACACGAAGATGGCTTCAGCATGCGTTGCCGCGAATTCGGAGCCAGCCGATGAAGTTCCCGCTTGGAATAGGAACGGAGTCCGTTGGGGAGACGGGTCGACAATGTGCCGCGAGTTTAGGGTGAAATACTTCCCCTTGTGATTAATCGTGCGGATCTTATCCGGGTCCGCATAGCTGTCGTTTTCCGGGTCGGGGGATATGGCATCGTCTGCCCACGATCCCTCCCAAAGCCTGTGTATGCTTGGTAAGCCTACTGATATCAAAAAGCATGGTTAAAATACCGTGACCTACTTGTAAAGAACTCTCAAATACTCATCAGCTTGACGGTATCGCTCATCATGCTCAATAGGATTGTCGAGGCCAATAGCTTTGAAGGCCGCCTTTTTCCAAGAGGTGACGATGTTCCAGCCAAATCGGCCCCCAGTGAAGTGATCCAAGGTCGAAAAACGCTTCGCCAGCAGAAAAGGGGGCTCAAAAGAGGTTGATGCGGTAATGGCAAATGACAAGTTCTTAGTCACTGCTGCCATCGCTGTGATCGGCTATTGCCGGCACTCAATAATCAGTTTCATTCAACTGGAAAAGTATTTTTATTGCCTTACTCACAATAGTTGGGTCTGTGATGGGCCATTGAGCCGCTCGCCTGATACAGTTGTCCAGACTCCCTTCGTACGTATCATAGCCTCCATATGTATCCGCGAGAAACAAAGCATTGAACCCTCCCCTGTCTAACAGCTTTGCCAACTCTATCCAGTAGTCAAGGCCGCGCTTTGTGGCCGATTTATCAACGGGATTCTTATGTAGGTACATTGTCAGTTTGATATCTTGGTAAAGGGGGAACATGAACAGTTACCTTCCATTGGCCAGGCGAGAGATGACCGACAGTCGACATGTCGAACGCATTCAATAGAATAGGCTTCTTTCCCTCTGATGAAGCCATCGTGAAATATTTTTAGCTGATATTAACTCAGTAACTTGTTTTCTATTTCTACAGCTGGATTACCTGTCAATCAGTGTGAGCGAGTAAATAAGTCACTAGTACAAATGTGTGACAGGAATACGTACAATGTCGTCTGGTACACTAGAATATATATGATAAAAGTCGAAAAAATTGCGATAATCTTAATTCAACTTATTGAGACGAAACTGATGATATTTCCCATTGACCCCTCCACTGTGAACCTCCGTATTGCGTATAGGTAACCTGATTGCTACCGGACGTCCTATCGCGGAGGTGCAAAGAGGCGGGGGCTATTGCGTGCTTCCATTTCGCCGCGATATGGCATTGCAACATAGCATTAGTCGAATGATAAGTCGCTTCGAGATAACCTCCATTAAATAGTTATAAGTCCTCGGCTCCGTTCGGCGAATTATTCCAAGGAGGCACAAGAACTCAAGAAGTTGAATATTTTCTGTTACACGACGATAGTTCAGTCGCTTGTCAATATGACTGTCGAAGTCCCGCAACCCACTGAGACCAACGGATCAACGCTGCCCTCATCGGCGCAAGGTGATTCAAATAAAACCACAAATGGTTTGAAAGCGCCGATAGACCAGATTGTGGCAGAGAAAATTGAGCCGCTGCTCAAGCCGCCCAAGCATTCCAGCTATCCTACACCTAGCATCTCACTAGAGCAACGTCATATCGATGAGCCAAGGCAATTAAGGGTCGCCGTCGTCGGCGCAGGGATGTCCGGCGTCCTGGCTGGCATTCTTCTTCCAATCAAAGTTCCGAATATTCAGCTAACAATTTTCGAGAAGAATGCCGATGTGGTAAGTTAGATCGCTGGCAACTAAAAACCTTACACTCCTGCTAACTTGATATAGGGTGGGACTTGGTTTGAGAATATCTATCCCGGAGTAAGATGCGATATCCCAGCGCATGTCTACCAAAGCAGTTTTGATCCGAATATCAACTGGTCGGAGCAGTTCGCGCAAGGTCCCGAGATTAGGGGCTACTGGCAAGGGCTAGCACGAAAGTACGATGTGTACCAGTATCTCAAGCTCTCTCAAAAAGTTGAGGAGTTAAATTGGGACGAGAAAAAATCTCTGTGGAATGTGAAAGTGCATAATCTCAGCACAGGAGAAACCTTAAGCCAAGAATTTGACTATGTGCTAACTGCCATCGGCCGCTTCAACGCTTGGAAGCTACCGGACTATCCCGGGATAAACGACTTCAAGGGCGTCCTTCGACATGCCTCTAACTGGGATCCTAATTTCGATCCCACCGGAAAGCGAGTCGCAGTCATTGGCAACGGAGCAAGCGGTATCCAATTGACATCCAACATCCAGAAGCTTGTTGGGCGGCTCGATCACTACGCCCGGAATAAGACCTGGGTAGTCGCATCTTTCGCGGGCGATGAAACTTCTATCAAACCAATCCCCATATCCCCAGAGCTTCAAGAATCTTTCAAAGACCCCAACGAGTACGTCAAGTATCGGAAGGAGCTGGAATCCAAATATTGGAGGGGGTTCTCCGGCTGGCTCAAGGGATCCGATTTGAACGAGAAGTCTCGCGAGGAGTTCATCGAGCTTATGAAGAAGCGCGTAGCCAAGAAACCTGATCTCATCAACAGTATCATCCCTGACTTCTCTCCTCACTGCCGACGACTCACCCCGGGACCCGGTTACTTCGAGGCTATCACCGAGGATAATGTAGAGTACATCCAGACGCGGATAAAGCGTTTCACAGAGACTGGGATTGAGACGACCGACGGAAAACACCGCGAAGTTGATGCGATTTTCTGTGCGACCGGAGCGAACGTAGATATGGTCCCTCAATTTAGTATCTGGGCTCACGGCAAGGATCTTTCGCAACTCTGGCGGCAGGGTGGCGAATACGGCTTCCCGTACACCTACTTGGGAGTCGCCACACCGGGCTTCCCCAACCTAGGCTTCATCCAAGGTCCTAACGGAAATGGCCGTTCAGGAACAGTGCCGCATGGCATGGAAGTCCAGATCGCGTTCTATGCGAAGCTGCTGCGAAAAATCAGCCGCGAGGGAATCAAGACGATCCAACCGTCAAAGAAGGCTGCCGATGACTTCGTGCAGTACTCGGACGCCTTCTTCGATACCACCGTGCTGTCCGAGAACTGTAGCTCCTGGTACAATAGCGGACGGCCGGGAAGCAGGATCCACGGTCTCTGGCCTGGTAGCGCGGCGGAACAAACCATCGTCTATCGAAACCCGCGCTGGGAGGATTGGGAGTACGAGTATCTCTCGGAGACTGGCAATAGGTTCGCTTGGTACTTTGGTCTTGGAAGTACCAAGAAGGAGCAGGATCCCGACTCCGACATTACGCGGTACATTCGGGATCCGGCGAGCATCGACTTGCGGGACGTCCACGAGAGCTGGTGGGATCTGCCTTGAGTGAAAGTCCCTAAATTTCATTCCTTGATGTTTAGTGTATCCAGAAGCGAAATGAGATCCGATATGTTTCTCTTTTGATTTATTTAATCCATAGGCATTAGATTAGATGTCGAATGATGTTCAGTAAGAAATACATCCGCTTGGAAATATGCTTTTTTGCATTTATGAACTCGAAAGTCCGATACGCCACCATGTATGACCAGAGTCAGCCATCTTTTTATCTTACCCCTCTCGTTTCATTTTTAGTCTTGTATCCCATTTCATCAAGAGTACCTAGGTAGAGTTTCTAAGCAGTAGAGTAGTGCACGAATGTTTCGGTAAGGGGTAACGAAAATTTCAGTAGGGGGTACCGAAATTTTCAGTATTTATGTACGAATAACTTAAGAAGAAGTAACGAATAATTTGAGAGGGGGTAGCGAATTTCTTGGTAATGGGTAATGTATAATTTGGAAAGGGGGTAACGAACATTTTAAGAGGGGTAACGAATATTTTGAGAGGGGTAACAAATACTTTAAAAGGGGTAACGAAAAATTCGAGAGGGGGTAACGGATTTCTCGGTAGCGTGTAATATATAATTTGGAAAGGGGGTAACGTTAAATTTAAAAGGGGTCACAAATATTTTAAGAGAGGTACCGAATAATTTAAGAGTGGTAATGAAATTTTTAAGAGGGGTAACGAATAATTCGAGAGGGGGTAACGGATTTCTTAGCAACGGGTAACGTATAATTTAAAAAAGGGGTAACGAAAGATTAAAAGGGGGTAACGAAATTTTAAAAAGGGTTACAAAAATTTTAAAAGGGGTAACGAATATTTTAAAAGGGGTAATGAATAGTTCGGTATAATTTTAATATTATTTTAGTAGGGGTATGCCCCAACAGCGGCTAGGAGCCCTGTACCGGACAACTTGATGCTCATGTAGTTGATGTAGGCCTTCTTCACAATTCCCTTCTCGAACACCTCTTGAGCAACTTTAGGAGTCTAGCCATAGTCTAGTCATAGGTAGTTTAGCCACTTGGGCTACCAGGAACCAGGGAGTCTATCGGAGTCATCAGGGGCTTCATACGTATATGGACCCGGGACCTGCTCGTGGCCGCTAGCTCATAGATAGGGCCCCTCGTGCCACACCAGAGTTCTTTCCCATCCTTCTATGGTCTGCATCGTGACAGGTCCGCTGACATAGATGCACCCGCTGGGTTGGGTTTGGAACATCGCTGCAGCACATCGAGCCAGGAGGCACACCTAAGAACAATTCTAACAACCATGGAAGCTAGGAACTATTCTTAAGCAACCGAAATATTCATACAGTTATTTACAAATCTATAACTAGGCATACTTATAACCCCCTATCGAAATATTCGGTACCCCTTACCGAAATATTTACTAACCTTTTTAAAGTATTTGTTACCCCTCTTAAAATATTCGTTACCCCTTTTAAAATGTTCGTTACCCCTTCTAAATAATTCGTTACCCTTAACATCCCGCAATATTCGCAAGTTCCCTCCTGTCACCTAGGGCCAGTTATGGGCCACCACTCAAGAACTCAACTAGGCATATAAGGGGATAGAAAACTTCGTGGTTTGAGATCTTAGGCATCAACAGTTATTCTATCTACCACCCATACTGCACCTGTTGGATAGGTGCTATTTCATTGTTGGCAGTCTACTACCTTTCACTCCACACTCGACTCATCTCACGGGCCTGCCTCGCCGGCGCTCCT
Organism: Hypoxylon fuscum; assembly: GCA_022578945.1. Lineage (NCBI taxonomy): Eukaryota > Fungi > Ascomycota > Sordariomycetes > Xylariales > Hypoxylaceae > Hypoxylon > Hypoxylon fuscum. The sequence continues at coordinate 65,682 of MU399911.1, read as the reverse complement.
GGCACATCCGAACTATTCGTTACCCCTTCCAAGTTACCTGTACTAAATAGTTCGTTACCCCCTCCCGAATTATTCATTACCCCCTTTTCAAATTATTCGGTACCCCTACCAAAAAACTTGGTACCCCATCTTAAATTACTCATTACCCCTACCAAATAATTCGTAGGCTGCTGTGTCAGGAGTCTAGTGGCTGAAGCTACCAGGAACTAAGGGGCTCATTAGAATGATGAAAAGCTTCGCAAGGTAAAGAAGGCTTTTATACTTGGACCCGGGACCTGCCCGTAACCGCTGGCTCAGATAGGGCCCTTCGTACCAAAACGTAGTTCCTTCCTCGTGCTTTCATCTTCGCATCGTAGCATACTGAAGAGATATGTACATTTTTACAGGAAGCCATTAACTCTTACTTTAATATTTAATAGAATTCGTATGCCTCTACTGAAATATTAATAACCCTCTTCCGAAATCTTCGTTACCCCTTTTAAAATTTTCGGTACCCCCTCCCGAATAATCCATTACCCCTTACCAAAGCTTTTCGTATAACTTCCACTTGTATTAGGCGAGATACTAGCGCAGGAGCACATGGATCTTTCAGTAAGAAGTGTATGAATAGTCCGGCAGGAGCTTACGAATATTTTGGTTGTGTGGAATTCTCAGGTTCGGCAGGGAAAGTTATTTCACTGTAAAAGCTATCGCGTACCCGACCGGCTTATACACACTGATTTCCTGGTTTCCATGGATACCTGGGATATCCAGTTGTTCTTTTCTTATGACCTGAATATCATTTGGTCTTAGCTGCTCATAGGTAGAGGTACTGAGTTATTCGGTAAGGGGTACCGAAGTATTCTGTAAGGGGTATTGAATTATTTGGTATAGGTAACGAAATTTTTGAGAGGGGGTAACGAAAGCTTTCGGGAGGGGTAACCAATTATTTGGAAGGAGTGACGAATATTTCGGTAGGGGGTAATAAACAACTCTAATTATGAAGAGCTGCGAAGGTCCCGGGTCCATATACACAAGCCTCCTTTGCTAGCTATGAAGCCCCTGATGGCTCTGGTAGACCCCTTGGTCCCTCCCTGGTGACTTGAGCCACTAGACTCCTGACATAGTCATTCCCATGCCTCCAAGTCTCGGTTAACCCTTTCATGTCGTAGACGCACTGGTCGTTCGTCTCCATCTGCTGGAGCACATAGTCGTCGTTGGCGAAGCTTCTGTGCACAAAGGCGGCAGCACGATCTAGTCTCAGTCTTTCTCTTTGAAGATCTGCGAGTTTGTCTGTCTTCATTGGCATGTCAACCACCAACGTTGTGCCGCGTTCGAGGGCATGATCCGAGTGCTCCAGCTGCTCTGCGAGGCAGTTTCGGTGGTGCATTACGTCTATCAAGTATCCATTCCAATTCCTCGCCTTGGTATCCGGTGCCGTCCTACGTACAATCTTTTTGGTCTCTTAATAGTATACCAATATTTCGGCAGGGGGTAATGAATAATTCGATAGGGGGTACCGAATATTTCGGGTGGGGTATTAGATATTTTAATAGGGGTAACAAATTATTTATTGGCAGCAGCGAATAATTCGGGAGGGGGTAGTGAATATTTCGATAGGGGGTAACGAATTATTCAATAATAGTAACGAATACTTCGGGAGAGGGTATCGAATATTTCGATAGGGGGTACCAAGTTATTCGGGATGTCAGGGATAGGAAGTGCTTCACTTAGTTCCAGCTGCGGGCCACCACTCAGGGACCTAACTAGGCATATAAGAGGAGGAGGTAGAGAACACTTTGCGGTTTAAGAGACCTGAGGCGTTACTAAGTATTCATTCTATCTACCACCCATACTACATGAAAAACCCAACCGCGAGTCTGCAATCCATCATCACGCCTTTCCAGGTCAAGGCCAGTGGTGTTTTTATGGCTACCGTCATGTTAAGTTCCGAGTCAACTCCTGGGAATACTAGCTTTACCTTCCGGAAAATGAATAGGTAAAGGAACCTCTCTTAGCAATTTATAACGTCTGAAGCTGCTACTGTACACAATGTGTTCTGCTTCTAGTTCTTGAAGGCGTCTGTACGAATATATCAGTAAGGGTTTACAAACAGTTCGGTAGAGGTAATGAATATCTTAAAAGGGGGTATCAAATTATTTAATAGGGGTACCGAATTATTTAGTAGGGGTACCGAATTATTCAGTACCGGTAACGAATTATTTAATAGGGGACGAAAGGTTCGCGAAAGTTTTAAGTATGCTATCTCAACCTCACGAGCCTTCGCGTTAGCGTAGGTGCTCTTTAGAAGTTCAAGGTACTTTCCAGTTTCTTATTAAAGTCCTTATAGGGCGGCCTATACTTCGCAGCGCCTCCTGGTTAGAAATATTCATTACCCCCTACCGAAATATTTGTTACAGCTACTAAATAATTCGGTACCCCCTCTCGAATTATTTGTTATTACTTACTACGCACCCAATTATCGCCAAGCATATAAGACCGAGATAAGAAGCCTTTGGTAGTTAGTATGAGTCGAGGGGGGATGCGTATAAAAAAGGGGCAAAGTGAAAATGTTGGGGGAGGGATAATACCTATTTTTCAAAAAGAGAATTAAAAAATTAAAAAGGCAAAAAATCAAAAAAGAATTGCCGGGGGTCAGATTCGAACTGACATCTCCTCTGGGCCAGTCCGCTCAATACCCGTGTACCGTGCTGTTCGTGTTGTACTAGCAACCGCAATTTGTGTGGTGCTTGACATCCTACGTGAGCAGGATTGGGTTTCTAGGAGGATGGACGACCGAACCAAGAGGCGTCTCTACCACTCGACCACCCCGGCTTAGAATTCTGTTGTGTTTTTATTCTATATAACCCTTTGGTTGGCTTGGGGGTGGGGGACGACGTTGCTCTGGGAGACCGGCGGGGACGTCGCGACGGGTTGCTGTTGCCAATTATTTTAAGCGCCCCTAAGAGTTAACAGTCCTAGCGCAGTCATCTAGCAGTCACGCAGCTCGAATGGGGACCCTATGGCGCCAGACCGTCCAAGAATCCTCGGCTCGTCGCCTCTCCTATTCCGGGACGAACTCCTAGCATGATCTGGTCTAGATGCCGACTGGAAAGAGATTATCAGGGCAAGCATAGCCCGGGGTCGTAACATGGATACTTGTACATCTAACATTAATATATTACCTAGAGATAGGTATCGGGTTTTAACTCGAAATCGATTGGCACCCCCTAGTATACACGCGAGACCAAGCAAACCTCCGGAGCATCAACCCGGCATCTCAAATACACTCCTATGCCGCGACTCGGGCGAGGGGAAGATACCGTCGCTCTCTGTCGGGTTCGGGCTCCAAGTCCCGAGCGTGCTCACCGTGCCACGCTCCGAATATCGCGCATCGAGCTCCACCTTGGGTATCACGCTCCTCGCCTGGGCCACCGTGGTGCCCTCCAACTCGGGCTTGTCATCCAAGGCTTCCTCAGTCGGAGGGTTGGCATTTGGCTCGGTAGCTTCGGCGGCTTCGGCGTTTCTTTTCTTTCTGCGGCGGACAAACAATATCCAGCCCACTAGCACCCCGAGGAGAACTACCGCTGCGGCGACCCCTATACCGGCTTTGGCACCCATGCTAAGGACAGCTTCGGAGGCTCCGTTGTCAGAAGTTCCGTTGGAAGAAACCGGTTGTGTCGCCGCCGTATCGCTACCACCCGTCGTCAACTGCAGCGGGAAGACTCTATGGTAGACGGTGGCGGCGTATTCCGACGGCTCGCTCGTCACCCCCGCAGTCCACGTGTAGTATTCCTCAGAGATGCCGAGGCCCGTGAACGGCGGGTCCCAGGTCATCCATATATTCGTAGACTCGGTCATGACGCTCGTGCAATGCCGCGCGGAGTCTGCGGCGCATTGCCAAGATCCCGGCGGGCAGCACCAGGCCTGGGGATAGGAAGCGTCGCTGTCTGTGACGGTGGTGGTGCAGGCCGTCGTCCAGCCGGAAACGCAAGCCGTGCCCGGATATGCCATGGTGGACAAGTCCGTGGGAGAGCTGATCTCGACGTACAAGTTGTCGGCGAAGATGGTGTAATACCCCTCTGGCAAGCAATCTGTGTTATATCCTATCGCACCTGCCCCATAGTCCTCGAGTACGTTGACCGCTTGGCATTCCATGCTTGAAAGCATATGCTCTCCGGAAGTATAGATCCAGTACGTCATAAATGGACAGTATACCGATATCGTGCAGTCGGCGTCAGATGGAGGCGTGAAAGGGGTAATCTGCGACGGCAAGTCCAAATCCACCATCGAACCCATATCCGTCATTGTTGAGCTGGGTTGTATTGTAGAGCCAGTACTACCTAGCTCCGTTCCTGTCGTAGGGAGCGACATGGCTGACTTGGCTAGAACGGTAGGTAGGTAGTTAAACGAGGACGAAGAGATACGGAGCAGGTGGGTAGGAAGAGGAAGTCCGCTATAAAGGCATCGGGGAGTTGAGAGCGTACTACCAACACAAACGACTCGTTACATTAGGTACTGTATGAGGCGTTGTGGTCAGTGGATAGACACCACGATACTTACGTACGAATTTGTCCCTTTTCATACATACACACTCAGTCACTTCTAAACACACTTCCCGCGCGCTCCCCCTATCTGCAAGCCAACGTTCCCTCATTTTCAGCTTTACCCCTGCATGCCTAACTCTTAATTAGACACACCAAGAGAAGCGTAATCAGATTTGAATAGCCTCGCGCACAGACAGCGCCTCAGGAACTAGCACAGGGGTCGATGGCTTCTTTGTTTGATCCTATGGATATCTGCAGCTTCCCGTGTTCTCGTCCACTGCGCACAAGTAGTTCGCCCGGTTACCAACCGGAAATCTCGCTAATGAGCTTTGCACAAGAGCTAGTGCTCTCATCTCTCGGCGAGAGAGAAGGCCGCGTCACTCGTATATAATGTGACGCAATACAACTGACAGTTAAACTGGGGAGCTGTTCTCAACAAGGTTTGAGAGAGGAGGCTCGCAATTTCAGCTATCGAGCGCAGATGAAATCAGATTCAGTTTCGATATACATGAGACAATGATGGGCAAACACTCACCGGGACCAAAATGTCCGTTGAATTCAGCTGCATCCAATATGCCTTACCGAATCACGATGTGATGGATGTGTTTGCGTTGTATTTCGCCGGTCGAAGCCACGGTCCCATCTCTCCGGCCGAGCCTTGTGTAGTAGGTACCTAGGCAGGAAAACGGCAAACCCCACCGGCTCCCCGTCGACCTAGAGTGTCTCAATCCTACCATGTTCTGTGTGCAACATAGCGAGCCGTGACTGGTATGTTAGTGACTCAAACATACGAATTGTCAGAATATATACCTCGATATCACCGCATTTCAGTGCGGTGTAGATCCACACCTTTTGAGACATGAAATGCTTGTAATTCGATAGGGTATAAACGCTAACGCTGAGTTCTCAAACATCAAGGACAACAACTCCCAACGGGGCGATGGCTTCTCGTGGGCATCAGCCACCTCGGCCAATCCTCCTGAACATGTAGGTAGTTACCAACAACAAACCGCGCTAAAATCGGATGAAAAAAGGGGTGTGTAGACGACGTCCTCTTCTCGACTCAGACTCAATATCCACATCCACATCCCAGCACACGCCGGCAAGAATCTTACACCATCCCCGCGCTCATCAACCCCCGCGCCCGTCGTAGCAACGTAAGCTCAGCCTCTTGGCGTGTGCACTATAGCCCGGGTCCTAAGCTGGTAATCGTGGTCCCATATGCTCAGCGCCGTGATGACCGCCATGAGCGCCCAGCGCTCGCCCAGCGCGCCGCTGGCCCCGCTGCCCAGGAACCGGAACATCACGGCCTTGCTCAGGCTGAGGCCGCCCGTCGCCCACACGGCCACGACCTCCTTGCCGTCGCTGGACGTCGTGCAGCCCTTCTGGAACGTGGGGCCCGGCACGCCCGCCGGTGCGTCCGTGGCCAGCCGCACGAGCTTGAGCCCGAAATTGCTGCCGCCGAGGTCCCGCACCGCAGGGCAGGAGCTGTGCCGCCACTCGAAGGCCTCGCGGCGGCGGCCGGGGCCGGCCTCGATGCTGAAGGTCCAGACAAATTTGTGCTTGCCCTGGCGCTGTAGACGTTCCTCGGCAGCTGGCTGTCCGGATCCGGGGAACGTGATGGTCTTGGTCCCCGCTTCGAGACTGGCATAGCCGGCGGTCGCGAGGGGCGGTGCGGTTTCGATAGGCCCGCTGTGCAGAACCACGGCAGGCGTGTTCGACCAGCTCTGGGACGGGGACACGGCGTATAGCGGCTGGGACTGGTGCTCGCCGATCGTGACTTTCTTGTTCGTAAGCCTGGGCGTCGAATACACATTGAAGGCGAGCGGGAATTGGCGCTGGATTTGCTGTGCGGGTGAGGATGCTTGTTGCGGAAAGCTAACTATCGGTGGTGGCGTACCGATCTGTGAGTACGGAGGCGGACTGTCGTCTTTGGATTCTGGTTTATTGGATTGACCCATATTGCGAATTTGTATGTTCTGACGTTATGGATTCTGATGAAATAAATAGATATCTACCTACCTATGAGGATGATCAGGTAGCAGGCGTACATATGATGAAGTCAGAAGAAGAACACAAAAAAGCCATCACACAAATCGTGATACCTACCGATATTTCCTTCTGCCGCGATGCCATCCTTGCAAGAAGGAGTGCGGCACAACATGCAACTAAAACTCTAGCATCTATACGCTCTTTCCCGTTTGCTTTCAGATCTACCTAGACCGGGAGGCTAGTGCGAGACTCGATCCTTCGCCTTCGTAAAGGTTTGCACATGTGTAACACAATCGAAAAACGTAGTCGACGTACCATGTGCTGGCGGAGGATGAACTATCCCAACAACGTCGACGTCATCGTCCTTCCCAATTGGGGAAGTTCTAGGAAGCACCACAGAACGTCGCTAGATCAGGGATATCAGGTTCGCCCAACGATGAAGCAAACGGGAGAAGGACTGCCCGGGTCGTTCCTTAGGTACGAGAGAAGTATGTGGCGGTGTGTTAAATACGCTCAGGTTCAAGCCACCCAGCCACTTAAGTTGGCAACCTCGATCCATTCGCTCAGCCCAACAGCCTCACCCGCGCAAAGCTCCAACCGAGTCCGCTTTCATGTATTTCTTAAGACCATTGACGTCATGTTCGGTGTAGAGATAGGCACTTTAGTGGAATGATGGGGTGGTGAGAAGCCTCATCAGGCCTAGCTCGTATCAGCGTATTCCGAAAAACCTTGCAGGTGGCGTTCCGTGGCACGAACAAGAGCTGAAAATGCCGTCAAAAGTACTATATAAGATGGGGATATTTGCTGCTAAAGAGTGTTCAGTTTTGGTCAACTAAACTTATTCACTCAAGGGCTCAAATTCAAGATCGGTTAATCAATACTATTATTTGGTTGTAGGGTATCGGTATCTAGCTCTAGGCTACTTAAAGCACTAGGTAGACGACTCCTTCATAGGGTATAGCGAACATGACCATCCCCTTACGGTCATGAATTTCAGCTCCTCCTCATTAATTAGCTAACTTAGGTTCGTCGAGTCGGCGTTTCAAGTAATTCAACGCAACAGCAACCTTCCTCCTCCAATCCGTTAAACCATCCATTGAATGCGTAGGGGTATAATGCGAAGAATCATCCATCAATGTATGTGTGTGCCATGCTCTGCACCTTCGTGCTCCGGCATGGGCGAAAACACCAGCGCTCCTCCGAAACACAAAGGAAATTATCGATATTAGGCCAGGCCCTTGTCGCGGCCTGAACGATGTCGGGGAAATATAATAGCGCGTGTGGATCGGTCTACCCACTAGCACCATGGATTCCAGCTAAATTTGTAGTGGGATAGCCCATCCCATTAGAGCAGTTGAGAGGCACAATGGTCTTATGTGCGCGTCAAGCAATGCATCAGAGGAGCAGCTTGAGCTCCTAGTTCTTCTGCTTGCTCTGATGCCGCCTGTATTCTAATTGCACCAGGTCCATGAAACCCTGCTCGTCCTTAATGGGGACCCACGACGTGAGAGACTTCATCGCATTCTCGAAATCAGAATCCAGGAGCGAAGGTCGGAGCGCATCGATGATCGCAAGACTGGCCGCGTGAAGAATTTCGAGTCCCTTAGAAGACGGTTCTTCCACAACCTTGCTTGCGGCGACAGCAGTATCAGAAGGGTCCGGCGAAGAACCAAGCAAAATGAAAGCATCCCACACGCGGAGTTGGACGGGAAAGGGTATCGATAAGTTGAAGAGAGTCAGGTACCACTTCGTAGCATACGCAGTCGGGTCGATACAGAGCTCAGACTAAAGAAAGATTAGTATAAGCACAGGCTAGGAATGAGTGAGTAAGCACTTACAAGCTTCGAGGCGACGTCTCCGTTGCCCAACCAATCGCGTTCAAAGTCTTTCAGGGCGCCCATAAGCTCCTCAAAACCGGACTGATATATTCGGTTAAGTCCGCGATACTTCCAAAGCCGGACAAGCATTATGAAGCAAGTCTCCTCATCATAATAACTGAGAAAGGTGGCAGCCAGTGGGGCCATGCCTTGGACGTATCCCGTGTCGGGGTAGTAAAGTGACAAGGCATGCAATACTCGAAAAAGCAATCGTTGACCACCCCGATATCTCCTCCGGAACATGATGTGTTGGTTGATTGTCCTGGGCACATCCAAGTCGATTTGTCCATCATCGGGCGACGGCTCCTCGACGAGTCGGTGGAAGTCGGCCTTAATCTGTTCGTCCGTAGCAAATGGCTCCTTGCTTGCCTTGGCACTGGACAGGAGGAACGAATACCAAGCAGCCGACCGCCAACAATCGGGAATACCTTTCCACGTTCGCTTGACTATCTTCGGATGCTTCAAGTCAAATTCGAACACCATACCCTGCCCGTCCGCACCGATTTTTACCGCTTTCGCCATCTTCCTCCACTTCTCCGTACGCTCCGCCTCTTTTAGCTTCGACTCCGTTAATCTCTTCTCGGTCGATCCATCCTCGTCAATGTTGGACAAGCCTGGGTGCGATGCAAGGATGTCCCCGGCCTCGTCTATTAGCCTCCTGTCCCTGTTATGGGGCAGCAAATTTGTGGCTTGGCGGATAGCTGAGATAGCGGAACGGCGCGATGCCGTAGATAATTCCGATGCTTGCGTATTCAAAGACCGAGCCGACAGCTTCCTACGGGGACTGCGCTTAATTCTCAAGGAGAGTGATGCCGCATCTTTACGAATCAGAACGTTTCGCTGCTTGTGAGGCGAAAAGTGGACAGACGTGGTTTCGGTTGGCGTGCTCGGCCGGGATTCGTGTGGTTGTTGAACAATTATGAAACCGTAACGATCGACTTCTTCACCGTGGACCCCTTCCCAATCCTCGATCCCTCCTGCTAACTCGTGCGAATGCCGCACGTCCTTATCTTGTAGCGACGAAATAGAAGCCGAGGTTTGAATAGGGTTTCCATCCGGGTCGTTTGATCTATAAGAAGATGCGACTTGTTAGCATGATCAAAGGCAAGGAGATTGGATCGATAAGGAAACCATACGCGTCATTCTCATCCTCTTTCGACGGGCATTCTGCTGCGGGTTGAAGACGCTCATCGATGGATGAGTGTCTCGCGCCGTCCTCCCAATTGAGACCTTCCCCTGATTCATAGAGTGATCTCACCTTTTGAGATTCCTTTTCCGCCTCAGCAGATATAACCCGAACGCTAGGAGGTAGTCGGCGAGGGGTGGGCGGCGTGTTGGTTAGAGCATCGATTTTGGCATTGTCGGGTACCCCTGAGACCTTGACGGAGTCCTTAGCGCTTGCGCCGCTGACGGCATTGATGCCCTTATCGTGCGCAGGTACCAAAGGGAAAGATCGCGGTTCCCGGGACGGTGCAGGTCCGATATTCTCGTTGCCAGAGCTGCTGCTGTCTGGATCGGCCATGATAGTCAAGTTCCGGCTGGATTTGCGCGTATGCTTGGCGCCGAAAATGAGGCTGCCACGCTTGGAGAAGGACAGCTGGGTCATAAAATCATCTTCTAGCAAGCTCTCGGTGGGGATGCAGGTGGAAATAACTGGGGAGCCATGGGGGTCGAGCGCTGGCGAGAATCTGCCGTTAGGGGAATTGGGGGATTTAGGCGCCGAGCCGTCCTGAACGCCTAGTGGATAGCCGGGGTATGCAGCGCACGGAACCCCATCATTATTTGCTGACTTTTTCCTCAATCGCTTCATTTTGGAACTCGACGACTTGGATGAGTTGGATCGCAAACTGAAGCTTCTTGCAAACCTTTTGGAGAAATTAGCAGGAGGAGTGACGGGCGAAACTGGTGAAACGGTTTCGCCGTCTGATAATGCAGGCGAAGGAGCGCTGGCCCTGCTGTTGGATTCGCTCACTCGTCCCTCCTTGTGCGAATACAAAGAGGGGGATGCAGAACGAGTTATTAGATGGAGCGGTTTAATCTCGGGAAACTTCAGGTTCTGCACATTTTCATAGGCGAAAGGATCCTCATCGTCCGTCTCGCTATCTTCGCGGATAGTCCACGGGCTGGAAGGAACTGTCGACGCGTGAGCAGAATCCCGCTTTCCAATATCTTTATCTTGGGAAATTCGCGGACTGCTAATAGTCCTCAATGCCGGGTGCTGCTCGGTGGGAGGAGCGGGGCGAGGAGGCGCCACTACGACGGGAGCCCGTGTTGTGTTAGTCGAGATCGGACGTGGTGGCGGACGACGAGAAGACCTCGGTGGTGGAATGGGTATAGGTGGCTCGGCTTGAACGGTTTGATCATATCGCACACCGACCAATTTAGACTCGTTGCTAAAAGGAATGAGACTTGAAGACCGGCTCCTATGCTGCTGGGCGTTTGCATTCTTAGGGGGTGCCGGAGGTGGCACATATGGCATTGGGGTTCCGAACATTGTGGCTGATCGAGTCTCGTCGGATGTAGGGGAGTACATGTAAGTCTAGTTAAATCCGAGCGAGTTCCCGCAATCAAACGTGTGCCTGTGCCTGTCGTTCACAATGATTGCCTGCAATTAATTATGCCGTGTCTGGTGTAACGTCTCGAAAGTAATTGCTGGAGCTGCCAGAAACCGGAATAGGGCTTGACAAACTGCAGCTAGTTCTCTTCTTCAGGAAATGCAGGAAATGCAGACGCCGTGGCTATGGTAAGCAGCAGCAAGAAGCCGATAGACGTATGATCCGTCTCAACGCCTCGTCCGCCACTTACACACGACTGCAGGTAGTTATATGTTAGTGTGATTCTGTCCTAGGGGAGAGGGGAGAGGCTTAAGAAAAAGATCAAGGTTGATCAAAGCAGATAACGTGAGAAGTGGAAATATGGAGTCAGAGAGACACGGTTCAGTAGATGGCATCCGTGGAACCATTTGAGAACTTCTTCTCTAACACGTACCTTCTTTGGATTTTGAGAATGTTTGCAAACTCAAATAATGACTGAAAACGACGAATTGGGAAATTCCAGTCCAGTAGTGACTTACACAAGGCGCAAGCTAGTGTGTGTTACAAACAACTATATCGATATCGATACCTGGGATATGGGTGTATACATGTATTATATTCCCTTTTCCCTCACGCAAACATGAAGACACGAGACACACAAACTGGCGAAACCTGCTTTTAATATGTTTGTCTTAGGCAATCCATGGATGTGCTCTTTGAGCCACGGTTCATCTGATCTGGCCAGCATGCAGGGTGGATGTCGTGGCGGCAGCAAATTCCATTAGGACACTGACCGGTACTACAGGTACTACATACATGTACGGGGCCATTTGCTAGGACGCGGGAAGGCGTCAGTGGAAGTGATGCACATCATTTCGACTTACAACCACCATTACCGTTTCTCCCAATTGGCCCAATTGGTCGGGCAAGTGAGCCACGGTATCCGCTCTTCCCAGCTGGCCCGCTGCAAGCTGGGGCATTGGTTCAGTCGCGGCACTTTTTCCACCTAGACCGATAGTCTCAAGGCCGGAGCGGTCACGCACCGTTTCTTTTCTCTAATCCTGACTGGCCCTCAACCCATGAACTTATCCTGTGTATACTCGAACGGGAAAATCTAGCGGTCTACTATGTCAGTATGTGTACCTAACATAATGCATAGTTGTCCATTTAGCCCACACGTGTTGTTACTAAGACAAACTACCAGGGATGAAAAACAGAGAGGTTGAGTCATCTCACGATACCGGAGTTTGCTGACTTACGCAATACTCTGGATTTTCGACAAACGCACCCAATTTGAGGGTGTATGGATTCGATACATAAGATCATGCGGAACTTCTGGAATCTTGGTTCCCGACCTCTACTTCAAACTTCCCGCTTCCCCCGCAAACACTTTTCTCAGCACGATCCGTCAATGGGTGTGTGCGGCGAACCGCCTAGATGTTGATAAATGCTATACTCCGTCTGCCCGCAACCCTTAGGTGGTTTCCTAATTGAAAAGTAGGTGTCTAGTATCGCTCCGTTCTTCCTATAGAGAGCCCCACATGCTTGGAGGGAAGAGACATGTTCAGTCGGCAAGTAGCATGGGAACACCCCAACCTGGTCTGCCATTGGCTTGTCTAGACTCCAGATGCAAGATCCATGGATCGTCCTTAGGTTAGCCGAGTCGGGAGCGGAAGGGAAAAGAAGAAAGAGAAAAGAGTTCACGATAGTTGCATTACTCGCCCTCCCCTACCTATCTGCCTCAACCTACGATGCGGTATACCTACTCAAAAACATCAAAGGCCCGTTTCAGCGTATAGTGAATGCCCACCCATTGCAGCGGGGTAAGCGACGAGTGTACGTCACTCCCAGAAATATCCCAGAAATAACAGAGAAATGGTCTGGAAGCCCGTCTCAAACGGATGGACGCACGAAATAATCCCGCGGGTCCATGAACTCCGACTTCGACTAGGTGGATTGACGTGGCCATTTTAGCCAGCCTATGTGAGTCTGTCGACCGCCACTACTTGGATAATAATAAAAACCCAACGCGGGGTGAACGAGGGCTACGTACCGAGGCCGTGGACTGCAAAATTAAGTCGTGAGAGCGTTACCTGGTCCTGGACTCTCTAAATTTAGACGTGTTTGATTGGACTGGCATCCTCGCTTCGAACTATCATGACTTTGACTTGATTTTCTCAACGTTACTAGAATTCGTTGCCAAGACTCGAAGGTTGGTGTTTGCGTGCCAAGCATGAACGCAACCCTGGAGTGCGAAGCTGGGAAGAATTGCTAGAACGCCATTGGACGTAGCTGGACGATGCCGACCACCGCGACAGTTGGCAGCCGTTGTGCCTGCATTTGGCCTGACCGCATTAAAGGCCATCACAAAAGGAGTTAGGAAACAGATAATACCATTGGCTCCTCGTGTTGAACGGGCCCGCTGGCACAACAGCCACGACATTTCTTCTAGCCCCCAAGGTCGGTTACAGTCAGAGCCCGGGGAACCAGGGTAGGGAAAGCTTTTCTTCTCTTCCTTGTCTACCGGTACCTATGTGTGATACATCATCTATCTCCCCTAATCACTATCTTCCCATTAACCCATCGTGTCCAGCACTCTACGGTAAGATGCGCTAGTGCTAGCTCTTCTTCAAGTTGGTCTTACTGGTATCATCTCACTCTTACTCATCCCAACGCCTCTCCCGAAGATTGCTATGCAAGTGAACCCCCAATTCCCCCTGCGCCACGCGCTCGTCCCTTGCAGCGTGCAGATAGTTCATTACCGAGACGATAAACTTCCCGTTGGTGCCAACACGACGGATATCGGTTGTGTTGACGTATTAGGTAGGTAAGTATAGTGATGAGTAGGTAGAGCTTCATGCATGTTGAGCTGGCCCGAGCTACATAGGTGGTCTCCGGCCATCCATTCGCTGACCGCTACCCTGACCTGACATCGGTCAGGCTATCATACTTCTTCATTCTCCCAATCCTTCTCGCCAAACATTGGCCGACTTGAATTACCGCTTACTTCCAACTTCTCGAGGAATTCTGGTGGGATTGTAGGAATGTACTTTCTCGCTCGCTCCCGATTGACCCCTCCAAACCCGGCGCCGTAAGAAACAAGCATGTCTGTGACAGTGGGAAGAGTGAACGGTAGCATCATCGAGGGATCTAGATTGATCCCGTCCGGTAATTCATCGTCCTCATCCTGATCTGGGTTCGGCGTGCCTTGCACGCTGCCTGGCGTTTCCGCATTGTGCCCGTTAGACCCGCCCTTAACAGGTGTCGATGGCAGGCTACCTGGCATCGGGGATGCTGTCCTCCTGCGATCTCTTCTGAGTGCAGCCTCCTTTTGAATAGCGTCGAGATATTTCAACGCGCTCTTGGGTAACCCCCTTTCTCCGACCTCCGGTCGATAGTTCTTCGCAGAATAAATCAGTTGTTGCGGACTTAGCCGCTTGAGTTGTTGAATGGTTCCAACCAAAGCTTCTAGATCATCTGCATCAAGAGATGAGAAGCACTGTAACCACTGAAGAAGCTGAACAACAGGGGCTAGATGCCTACGCGCCGCCTCCATTGTGGTTTCCCCGGATGAGGTCATCTCCCCATGTTCGAAGTGCTCGGGCTGGCGGTTGTTAGATCTCGCCCAATCCTCCAAGACGGAAACGTTCATTCTGATCTGCATGGCCTTCGTTCTTGCGAGGTATTTTCTATTGTTCATAATTCGATTGAAAAGTTCTGCGCCCAGCCAATAGAGTAGCTGTGATACGATTTGTGCTGTAATAACGGAATGGATGTCGTATAGATCGAGGACGAATAAGGTAGACGAGAGAAGGGATGTTACGTTTCGAGGAGCTGGCTTGGCGCGCTGCTTTGGGGAAGGAGGTCGGAATCGCTTCTCGAGGGGCTCTTCTTTCACCTCCTTTTTTCTCTTAAAGATCTTCCATTCGTGTTGAAAAGTGACGTCGCCTAGGCCGGGAATAGTCTCGTGATCAAGCACTGCAGAGTCTAGCACCTTATCTAATCGTCTCTCTGCGTCCCTGACGATGAGGATGAATATCTCATTAATGAGTTCCGCAAGTTGTGCCTGGAACTCGGTTGTCGCCTCCACTAAACCGCCGTCCTTCTTTAGATAGTGTAATAGGAGGGTAGCGTTCGACATCCAGAACGCCAAGATGGTCATGTCCCATTGATGGGCCTCGACAACCTCGTTGATTTTGTCTTGGGCGGTAACGAGCAATTTTCCTAACAACTCGTGGCTAGAATGGTAGTGTGCGTATCGCGCGCTGAGAAAAATCATATTCGCCGGGACAGGTTTCTGAGATGGTGACCGTTGAGGCTGCATGTTGGTAATGATAATATCAAGGATTCTATCCAAGTCGCTCTCTTGGAAGACGAACATTTGGTCGTATAGACATCGGCTCCAGTCGAATTCTTGTTGCTCTTCTTCAAGTTCATCCACAGGCTTCTGATGTTAGCACGCTGGCTATCATGTGTCCCAAATAGGAGCAACTTACCTCGGGTTGGTCATCGATTCCCATGTTGCCCAAATCGACCTCTAGGTCCCGTGCACTATCCATCATCATTCGTCGACGAATTTCGTTCTCGGCTAGCTCTTCTTCGAATTTATCCTGGGAGAAACCCGGGTTGTAGAAATCATCGGATACTCCAGCATTCCCGATGCTGTAGCCGTTATCGTGTAGGTAGAACGACATCTCGCTGTCGGGCGCAACGAAATCAAAAGCCGTTCTTCCCGAAGAGGTTTTCGCCTCCGGTGATGCGCCATTGTCTAATAAGATCTTCGCGATGCTCTTGTGTCTATTCGTCATTGCCCACATCAAGGGGCTCCAGTAGTTGCGATCTTGTTTGTCCACATCCACCCCAGCATCTACCAGAGCTTGCACCACGGTTTCGTGACCCTAGGTATATATTATCAGCAATGGTGGTAACGTGAGTGTCGATTTCGAGTTGCACACTAACAAAGCAGCTTGCGTAGACTAATGACGGCGTTCCATCCTCGTCTGGCGCATTGAGATCTACGAAGGGTCGGGCCTTGCCGCTAAGGATCTTCTTCACGTTTTCAAGGTCACCGTTGCTCGCGGACATGACCAAAGCTTTTTGTAGCATTGTCTTCTTCTCTTTTTCTGATAATTTCTCGTCGGCTGCAATAGCATCAACATCTCCGAAAGCCTCTCCACCAAGATGCTGTGCTTGGGCTGCGAGCATCTGCATCAATCGTGTATCGCTATCGGGCATGCCTCTAGTCGTCACATCTTCGTCGTAGTTAGGATCGTCCAGGGTTAAGTTGCTGAAATGAAGCGGCTTCGCAAGCATCGGGCTGGTTAGGAACTGCGATTGACCTGGCGGGAAATTGCCACAATTAGCATATTATCCCTAACAGTGGTCCACCAACAACAACTCCAGCTCACGCACCTTGCCAACCATCGTACATCTCGGTCTCTGGTACCAGCTCTGTCGATACCATTCTACGATCGTCGAGGGACTTAGGGAGGTCGGCCGGGAGAGGTCGAGGCTTTTGCGGCTGCTCCCCGCCGAAGCCCCCGCCATCAGAATCCCCAAGATCCATAGTTAGGTAGGAGAAGGCATGGGAGTAATTCGTTCAAGAACTTGTAGAAATCAAGTGAGAGGAAGCATGATTTCCAGGAGAGATGTCATTGAATGGTGGGTCTTTCCTTTATATTGGGCTCCAGACTTTGAAAGTTGATGGGCCTTCGTCATTAAAGTACAGTATCAGAATCTATGCACCAAACCATTAAGTTGGTGGGTTGGTGGCAGCCACAATGGAACTTACTGCCACATTCCATCCTCCCTGGCCCGTGCGCTTTCCATTTAAATCCTCCCAGTCCTACATACATACCCATTCCTTCCTTACATGTATTATGTATTCACTCATAACAAATAGAGATATTTTTCTTCATATTGTTTTATACTACAGCATTTTGGTTGAAATCTCTTGACAATTTTCTAGTTTGGGTAGTTTGAGTTAATACCGAGCTTGACCTGTTTTTAGGTAAATTGCATGGCAAGTCTTTCCTCTTCCAGATCATCTCAAATAGACCTCTTAGCCAACACCCGCAGGCGCTTCACGCCCCCATCAGGAATGATGGTGAGTTTTACATGAGTGAAGGGTTTGTCCTTTACAGCACATGTAAAGGGATGTTCTTGATCCGGGCCACATTTACTAGGCTCAAGAACCTCAGTCCACCCTTCGGCGTCCGCACCTGGGTCGCCGTTCCCCGTCCAGCATATGGCATCAATCTTCGTCTTCTGGGGAAAGTTGCCTCTGAAGTAGGCCGTATCGACCACGAAGCTTTGAACGAGAGCTGAGGCGCCTAAGCGGATAATAGCCCAGTCCACATGTCCTTTGGTCCTAGATCGAGCAGTCTCCCAACCGTCTCCCATATCCTTCCCTCGGCCAGGTAGGATGAGATTGTCTTTGGTGCCAAAATGCTGGTCGCTACACGAGACGGCCACGCCACCATTCTGAGCCGCAGCTAGATCGAAAATCGCGTCCGTGTCTTCCGGGAAAACGGGCACTGCATGTCCAAACAATCGAAATCTTGCAATGCCTCCGTCAGGGTACATGTTCAGCCTAACATGCGTGTACTGCTTAGAGGTAGGATTGTCCAGCTTCCAGCCGAATCTCTGCGAGGGACCACATTCCTGGATGCCTAGAATGGGTTCCCATTTTCCCTTGGTTCCTTTCCAAGAACTAACTTCTTCATCGGAAGAGAAGCAGCCTTCAACGGAAATAGCAGGAGCATGGTTGCCGGAGAAAAATGCTGTGTCAATTTCCACTCCCTCCACAGTCCCAGACGCAACACCAAGCCTTATGATGACCCAGTCAAAAGGCTCTGGGTTGTGTCTCCTTGTTTCCCAACCGTCGTACCAAGCACCCGTGTAGACCATTTTGCCCGGCTGCCTTATAGGAGGCGTGGGCGTTATTAGGTTGATTGCATCGGCAAACCACTGGTCCGAGAAGCCTACAATTACGCCTCCTAGTGTGCCAGAGATCAAGTCTAATCAGATGCATGTTAGCCTAGGGATCTTTGAATATTGGACAGTCCACCGTTGCTTTTTACTCATCGGCCCCCTATGTCAACATATTCACGTACCGATGCAACTAGATCGGAAGGTCTTATCGATTGCATCCGAGGCAATTGAGGTAGCCTTGACGGCCTCTATGTCGTATTCGATACCTTCCATCTTTTCTCGCTATTCGTAGGGGATTTCTATGAGGAAAGAACCCACGAAGGTAATACAGAGGCAGAACAATCCAAGCCAACTACCCGTTTTAGAGATTCTTTTGCGGAGCAAGCACATGACAACATTCCGACTTCGAAGTCTCCAAAGGCTTAACTAGTGGGGCGAACTCCGGAATACGGCCACGCCCGATAACAATACCAAATTGTTTGATTGTATTCCAAATTTAAAGTGTTATTGAACCGGTGTCAAAGTCTGCGGCTTGCCGACCAATCGTATGAGTTGACGATTCCGTGTACGGAACCTATGACATACATAGACAATATTACCAATTTCTGGTAGTACCCCTCCCTCGGGTCTTTGCTCTTTTAATTTAGCATGGGTCTTCGGAAGACAATATTTCTTCATCCACGAATCTCACTATCACCGTATTTCTTTGTTCTTGTAGATTTATCTTACCAAAACGGTGCAAGCAGCAATGTAAATAACTCTTAACTGTGATGGGGTAGGGGCTCTGTGCAATACCAACCTTGCTGAACAAGGGGCTGATTGTGTCACTAAGACTCCCCGCACCCGCCCTGCACCACCGCTTAAGAATCCCATGGCTCTGATAGGCCAAAGCTTACTTCAGCAGATATCCGTCATGTCCGTCATCGATGGTGAGCTTGATCCTTTGGAGAATTCACCTGCCAGCCTTCTCTTACCTCCTAACGGATTTAAACTGTTTTAAAGAAATGAAGTGAAACAACTCTTCCTTAAACTCAAAAAGAGTTCTATGTCCCATCATTGAGCCAAGCATCTTGCGTCTTTGCGCCAACTCTCTCACTGCACTTTTGAGCCCCCAAATTACCCTGTCATCATCAATACACAGCCTCTGGCGGCGCGGTAAGATCCTCTGAAAACGTCACCGTAATTAAAAAAAGTTGCCAGAATGGCCTCTGCGACTGGAATACCCCAATACGCCCCGACCACTTCGGACAACGGAGACCAAGGGGATCTAGAACCTCTTTTGGGTCGACCGGGAGACGCTTCTCAAAGAAACGACGCTCCCATACTCAAAAATCTCGTCATTGGTACGATATTATCTTCTCTTGTCCTTAGCTTGCTGTCCTTTACCTATTTCCCCCACTCTCACCGCTAGACGATCCTACCTAGAAATACATAAATGTGTTCTTCCTAGGTAGCATACAGCATATTTGTTGTTACTTACCTAACCATTATCACCTCACATTGCTACTTTAATATAATATGGCAAGGCTCATACAGTCTTCAGGCACCGGCGTGATCGCCGAAGCTGCTGGCATTCTCCTCGTAGCCTCCGTCTGGGCAGCCGTCTTCCTCAACCCGCCTCTAATTCTCTTCTCCGTGCATCCGCTCGCGCAATCGATAGGACTGCTCTTTCTCATCCAGTCGATCCTCGTCCTACAACCGACGCACACGGGACAGCAGAAGCTAGTCGGCCAGAAGATCCACGCCAGCCTCAACTTCCTTGCCTTTGCCATCTTCGCCGTCGGCGTCATCAGCATCGAGTACAACAAAATCGTCAACAATGGCGCCCACTTCCACTCCGTGCATGGGTACCTGGGTGTCATCGCCTCGTTCTGGCTCCTAGCCCAGTATCTCGTCGGCTTCACCATGTACGGAGTCCCGGCGCTGTACGGCGGCGAGGCGAATGCCAAGAAGATGTGGAAATACCATCGCTCGAGCGGTTACGTTCTGCTACTGTTCCTAGCCGCTACCGTGATCAGCGCAACGCAGACCGACTACAATTTAAATGTCCTAAAACTGAAGCTATGGGCTATGATTGTCATTTTCGTGCTGCTGATCATCGGCGTATACCCGCGGATTAAGAAGCAGAAGCTCGGCTTCTAAGTGCACGGTGTTCTTCTCTGGGCATAACGAATGCTAGCTTAGTAGGAAGAGGGGCATTCTTTCAACCTGCGCGCTATAACGTATGATGAATGCACATTTCAATAATCGGTCTTTACTGTCTGAGGAGTCTGCAAACCAATTTTAGTTAGCAGGGTTTGAATTCTATATATGGTGCTTAGCTACGGCGTCAATCAAGGGCTCGGATGGTTTGGTATTGGAGCAGTTCTAGCGGAGTTATACGCAAAATGTCTGAAAGGCCACCTAAGCTATACGCTAGGTCGGGAGTTGAAAGTGGTTTGAAATGACAGGCTTCTTAAAATTGGAATTGACAGCAATGAAGTATAAGAATATATGATATCTCATGGAATCTCATGGGCATCGAGGTCAGCAAAATCTTATAGCATCATCTCACTTCTCGTCTGTTCTCCACATGTCTGTCAAAGCATCTAAAAGAATTATAATCATTCTACTTGAATCCGAAGTGCTAGAACGAATACGTTATTGAAACAGGAGCACCCAAGGATATCTTACTACAGAAGAGCATCATGTGAAGGTCTCAGAAAGTAGGCACATTGACATTGTCATGCAAGGCTCAAACCATAAGATTTATCATACGCACTTCGAACAAGATCTATCCGTCTCAAACTCTATTTTGAAACTTAGTAGAAAATAGGAAACCTTGTGTTAATACTTCCCAGTACCTAAATCAGTACGGCCGATTAACCTTCAACAACTGTCTCGCCAGCCTCTGCGCAAAACCACAAATAGTCAACGTCGGATTCCAGCTGCCGGCCGCGGGAAACAGCGCACCGCCGGTAACATGCACGTTCTGAATCCCATGGGGCCGCCCATCGACGTCCACCGATCCACCGTCCTTCTCCTCCCCCACGAACGCGGTGCTCGCCTCGTGCACGATTCCCGGGACGCGAATATCCGCCGCCGGCGGGCGTTCCTTCTTCCACTCCCCGCTCCCGCCGACCACGTGCCAGTATTCCAGCTTTGGATCCGCGGCGGCCATCTTCTCGATGGTCTTGAACGTCGCCTCATCCATGACGTCCCACAGCTGCGTGTCATGCCCCGCTAGCGTGTACTGCAGCTTCACGTTCGTGGTAATGTCCTTGTTACCCGGGTCGAGCCTCAACCAGTTCTTCTCGTTGTGCTCGCTAAACTCGCCGAGTGTGGCGCACACGAACACGACGTACTCCTCCGAGCCGAGCAGCTGGTCTACGGTGGCGGCCGCTGCGTAGTCCGGGCACTCGCGCGCGGCGTCGTCGGCGTCTTTCTCTGGGTTCGGGCTGTGGATCGCGGTGATCTGCACGTGGTACTGTTGGGTGGTCTGCGGATCTCTGCCGGAGAGGTAGTGTGCGGCGATCTCGAGGTCGGGCTCCGTCTTCAAGGGCCCGAAGCTGGAAAGCGGGACGCGGGCGACGATGTGCGACAGGAAATGGCCCGTTATGCGTTTCCCCACGGTGGCGGCGCAGCTAGGAAAGCTGTTCAGGAGGATGGTGGCGTTTGGGATGGCGCCGGCGCAGAGGATGACCCGGGTGTTGTCGCCTGTCCAGGTGATCTGGCTCTTCTTGCCATTGCTGGTGACATCGATGACACGAACCATACCATTTTCGTCTGCAGTCAATTTCTCCACGACGCAATTTAGACGGATTTCTAGTCGTGAGGAATTTTCAGGCTTGGTGGCATGCTTCTTGCTTTGTGTTTCATAGACTTTTAGCAATGGTCCAGGGGTAGAAAACTTATTGAAGCGGAGAGTCGAGACTGAGCCTGTATGGCCGACAGCAAGAGGCGCCGGATAACTTTCTGTCGCAGTGGGGACAGGGGGAACAGGGGGGGCAGGTGGTTCGCCGCTGAAGGCGAGCCTCTTGTCAATCTGAGCTTGAAGGTCCGCAAAGATCTTATCGTCGATCTCGTTAGCCGGTGTCACATTCAGTAGTGACTTCGCTTCCTGCCAGAAGTCTTTCTCATTGGTCATGCCAATCATATCCTGTGGGAAATTTCTCATATCATCGGTGGTTGGCTGTGGGCACCAAGCCGACCAGAATGTCGACCTCCCGCCAAAGAATGGACAGGAGCCACGACAGAACTTGAGATATGGATCCTTGAAAGTCTCTCCGGACAATGTCCATGGGAACGTTTCTAACGGTCCGCCAAGTGTCATTTTGAATGGGAGTGGTAGGTTCTGGAAATGGGATGGGAGCAAGAAATCTTGATATCATGTTAGAAAGGCTACACAGTAAATCAGGTGGGATCCATCACCTCCACGTTCAAGACATAGAATCCTCTTGGTAGGCTCAAGCTTCAAGGCCTGTTCGATGAATGCTAGTGCTGTAAAACCGGATCCTACCACTATATAATCAAATTCTTGCGTGTCTAGAATGTTTTCCCATTCGCCATCGCTAAGCAAGATATTAGAATAGTCGTAGTTAACGAGAGGGGTACTGACTCAAGAAAGTAACTCTCGTTCATGACCATACGAGCAGAGGGATTTTGCTCTCCAGGAACAGGATAGCCATTGCCCTTTTTGTTTACTTCCGGGACTTTGCCTACACGATGGTGAAAATTTGTTGTTGTAATGACTACGTGGTCGTTACTCGTGCCATGAGGAGCAGTTGATGAAGCCATGGTTTTAGGGACTGTGTCAAGCAACAATTAAAAGCTTGTATTCCAGTCAGTTACATTATCCAAGGTAAGAAACGGGGTAACTTTATAGTGCAAGAATATCTCACACCGACTCACAAGGTCCTGGTGGCTTATGTATGACGAGTTTGAGCCAGCCTCTTGTTTCTTTTCTTTTTCAAGTCGAGATCCTCCAGCTCATGGTGGCTTATATTGGACGAGTTTGAGCCAGCCTCTTTTTTCTTTTCTTTTTTAAGCCAAGATCCTCCAGCTTGCGATCTACAGATGTTCATTACGACATCCATTTACTATCGCCAGGTCATAACAGTCGTCGCTAGATGGTAAAAGCTAGGAAACTCATAGTAGCATCCATTACAATTTGTCAAGCTACAAGTTTCCCTAGGTAGGTATAGCATCGAAAACAGAGGATATCAATTTCTGCTTAAAGTTTTACGACACCTCAATTTACATAACACCAGCTTCGCCCACTAATTACCACAGTTCGCAAGTCGGTTCCTTCACGGGGCAGTTGAAGCTATCCCTGAATGCTCTCGAGTTCGCCGTAGTTCCCAGTACACGAGCGGCCGCCGGCGAGTGCGGGTCGGTATAGATATACTGAATCGCCTGCTCTTTTCGCATCTTGCCACACCACCAGTTGGCATAGAAAACGAAGAAGAGCTGGTCGTGGCTGAAGAAGTCCAGGCCGGGGAGACTCTGGTCGGGCGTCGACTCTGTTCGGCTCTTCCACGCAGCATAGGCCGCGGAAACGCCACCGGCATCGGCAATGTTCTCTCCCAATGTGAGTTTTCCGTTGACATGTAGGGGTTCGCCATTGTTGCCCTCGACTGTGAAGTTGCTGTATTGGTCCACGAAGCAGTTGGCGCGCGTGTCGAACTCCTTTACTGTGTTGTTTGTCCACCAATCTGTGAAATTACCATTCTCGTCATAGTGTCTGCCAGAGTTATCAAATGCATGGGATAGCTCGTGCCCAGCCACTGATGCAAAAGCACCATAAGACACGTAACTGGGCAATTCTAATTCGAAGACGGGGAATTGCATTATGCCAGCTGGGAATACGATTTCATTCCCGACCGGATTGTAGTAGGCGTTGACAATATCGGCCTGCATGCCCCATTCCCCATGATCGACTGGTTTGCCGAGAGCCGACCAAGTCCGGTTGACTTCCCGAGTGTTGCTCGCTAAGGTGTTGTTAAAGAAAGAGTCGGAAATGGTCAAGCCATTGTAATAAGCATGCAAGGCGTCCGGGTCCGTTATATTTGGAGAGGTTGTGGGGTACCCAATCTTCTGATCAATTTTGTTCACTTTGTTCACAGCCAGCTTCTTGACGACGTCATCCATCCAACTCAGACCATTCAGCTTCGAAACGAATTGATGTTTGATATCCATGATGATCTGATCACCATACTTTTTGGCTTCGTCGGAGAAGGCTGCTTCGATATAGAATCGACTGAGGATCCAGCTAAGGTTACTATCGACGTAACTAACGCATGTCTTCCACCGTTCAGTCTTCGTATCGGGGTCCTAGAAACAATTAATGATTCGCCAACCTAGAATGTAGACAACAAACACGTACCTTTCCGGATAGAACATTAGAAAACCGAGCGATGGGCTCAATTTCTGGACCCTCGACGTAAGACGAATACGTATTGATCACTTGCCAGACCAAATAACTTTGGACCGTAGACTTCGGGGTCTTAGAAATGATTTCGGATACATTGCCCAAGAATTCGGGGAATGCTAAGAGCATACCATCTGCCGTGTAATTCTGCGGAACCAGAGATTTAACGATAGAGTCTAATCCGATTGCTGGTCCAATCTTAGCAACATCGGCAAGTTTCGCAATGTTATAATATTTCTAGTGTCGTTAGCTTGCTTAGGAACTGGCATAAATCAAAATATTCGCCTACCGTAACATCTGACTGGTCCTCCGGAGGTGGGGTTATTTCTGCTACTTTCTTCTCAAAATCGATGACAGATTGTGCTAGTTGCTTAGCCGATGCTTTTGAGGAGTTGCTAGGTAGGAGAGCGCCGAAGACCTCTCCTAGCATAGCTTGGTATGTAGCTATGGTATCGTTATCTTGGTAGTACTCTGGCGAGGGTAGTGTAAGTCCGGCTGGATATGCTTGGACGATAACCACGTCAGGGTTTTTGTCATCAGCACCGACACTAAGGCCAACTAATGAGCCAACCCCTATCTTCTCCAAAAGTAAGATGGTGTCACTGAGGGCAGTATAATCTGATTCTTGAACTGGTTCATCTCCAGAGCCACCCTCAGCGACAGGGAAAGACGCAGCAACCTGGTCTATCAGGCTGACGAGAGGCGCAACGCCTACTTTCTGAAGAACCGTCTCATTCATGCATGAGTTGTAAGTCTCTTGCATCATAAGAAAGTTCTCTTCATCGGTAGAGGCAGCAAGCTTGACGAGTTGTCGAGGTGAAAATGAAGAATGCTGCTCAGTGTTAGCAGTGTATTTGGATCCATACCACGCATCAAGTTTATGGGTACTGGGAAGTAATGATATAGATAATCACGTACTTCAGAGGCAGTTGGATAGGGAGATTCTAAAATGTGCCTGAGGGTGGTTTGTCCATTTTCGGCCATAATAGTTCCTGTGGAATAGGAGGTCTTGTCCTGTGGAATATCATGGCGATCGTTGAAACCAGCACAGACAAGAGTATCGAAGTTAGTACATGGGTCGACTGTCTGATAGTTCGGTGACAAATTGTCTAGCAGTATGATGAGATTTTGTTAAGCTGAATAAGGGCCTCGATTTTACTAACAGAGGATCTCGGACGCTGCATGGATGCAGGCCGGCGTCAGACATAGTGACGAACTCATACCCGGCTTTCTTCGAGCACGTGACAGCACTATAGGACTCTTAGAACACGGTTTCTAGATGATATTTGAGGTGGTGTGCTAGGTAGTGGGCGAGTGATTGAGGTGGTATAGAGATAGAAGGTAGAATTGCGGCAGATGCAGAACTGAGTCAAGCCTAGGTAATCAAGCCACTAGGAAGAAGTCGCGGATGAATGTGAAATTACTTTCGCATTCACAAATCCAGCCAACATAGGTCTAGGGAAGAAGCGAGCTTAGGAGGATACCACTTACCTCCGGATAGAATTAATATTACGATGAAGGCGAGGATAAGGAAGGCGCTCACGATGAGCGATATCCAACGGCGGCGCCTCCAGGTTTTAACTTGGTCGTTGAGGTGGACGAAATCCTCTTCGGGAGTCCCTTCCCGTCCATTTTCGTCTACATGGTTATTGCTGTCAAGCAGGGGTGTCCGCTCATCATTGGGAGGCTGACTTCCATTGGCCATTTTGTTTATGGCGATGGATTCGGAGCCAAGCGGCGACGACGGCACAATTCAGTCCCCAGTTTCTATGCTAGCATCAGAGTCCTAATAAGTCTGATCTCCACAGGCACAGCCCGATGAAGTTCAACGCAACTATAGGAAGGTAGGTAGGTAGCTAGGAAAAAATAAATTGTGCATATCCGATCTGCGGCTACGGGTGTTTTCAAGTAGCAGTCAATATATGAGGTGGCGTCGTCTAGACGAGCGAGTTGGTAAAGATGTTAAGTGGAAAAAGAAACATGTAATCCATGGCGGCTCATATTAACGTGTTGGCGGAGCAAAGCAAGACCCCACACGCTAATCCTGAACGGTATAGCTGTCCCCTAATTTCTGGGGTAGCTACTCTATTTATAATGACTGTTACGCTCTGATTGGTGCTAAGATGGGTCACAACTCTGCTAAGAATTAGCACGCGGAAGCTTATCCTAGCACGCCCAGAAAGGGGCATGTGGGGATGTGAACTTTGAACTTTAAGACTGCGATGCGAAGCGGCTTCTTGGACAACCCCATCTCATAGAGAATGGAGATGCTGCAATTACACGAGCATCCTTTAGGATCACCAACTTCATCTCAAGCAATGGGTCTCATTCTCAAGCAGTGGAACTGACCTTTTCAAAGTGGAGTCCTGTGGTGAACTTGAGCCGAAGTCTCCGAGCTGCCTTGAAGCCATTTTTTCGTCAAATTGGTAGATGACAAGCCGAAATCCATTTCTTCTTCTACTTCAAAGAATCTCTCACTGTTGCAGCATCGTTACGGATGCCTTTAATTATTTGTTGACATTGAGACATAAACCGTAAGATAGCAGTGATAACTGATAACTTCACAACATCCACAGCTTGGCTAGGTTCGATAAGTTCACAAGACTGACCTCGTTTACTCAGAAATGATGCTCAAGAAGCACCTGTTGATAACAACCTTGGATTGCTAATATTTTAAGAATATGTCTAACAGAACCCTAATACTATCGCTCCTTGAGCCCTGTCAATTTTGAGTACTGTTGCAGTATGTTGAGGTGCTTGCTACAGTACTTATATATACTTCGACTAGGTCATTAAAATAGCTATCATTCCGTAAGTATGAGATCCCTTTTTAGTTGCATGCCTATACACAGCTGACTCTTTAAGTTTTATACATACCGTATCCTATACAGATTATTTATTTAACCTTTAAGATACATGCCAATGAATAGGCAACTTAGGTAGGTAATATCGAGACTTTCGGGCCCTACTCCGTAACTACCTTACCTTCGCGGTATCCGGATAGGAAGCATATCCTCTTAAAGAGAGATCACAGCTACTTCTTTTTTCGGTTTAACCACGGTGAAACAATTTGTCGGGTATCTTAGGCCAGCTTTTGTTACACAAGTACTTGGCAGAAAGAAAAGCAAAGCTGAAAGTATGGAATTCTCTTTAGATGTGGCCTACAACGCCGAAATCTGTCAGTCCTCTCAATGAAGTTGATATTTTCCTAGATAGTGGGCTCTCAAAACACGTGGTGTATGTCCTCTCGTGATTACTCACCCCTTTTCAACATCCGCCACTCTATCCAGGACATAGAAAGTTGCGGTCTGGAGCGAACGCCATTACTGTCCGAGGAGGCTTTAGGGATGGGGAGGGAGAGCCCGAATGTGCCTTTATCAGAAAGTCATACTGAGTAACTGACGTGAACTCTATAATGACGACCATGGCACTAAATTCCACGCTTAGGGCAGAGCCTAGAGCAGAGGAAGGTCACATGCGTGACAAGCGTAAGACGATATAGGTATTAGCGCTAGCTTCTAAGTCGGGCTTGTAAGCGTGTTTTCAGCTTTAAACTGGTCATTTAAGATCAGCTGACGAACCTACGATTATTTCTGAGCTCCCTTGCATGTATGTTTCACATACCTATCGTAAGAGATAATCGTATGTTGAATCTCACTTCTAAGCTGAAGCTACGTTGAGTTCAGCCGCACAAGTCGCATCTCGATTGATAAATAGGCAAGCCACCCCACGTCAATGGTCTTATGCTGTGTGACGTCGAAGACAGACTCTTGCTTCCGCAGTTCAGCCATGTCCGAATACCGGCTGCGAATCGGGGGTGATACAGATGAAGTGGTCGCGCATTCTCATGTCTTTTTTCCTATATTTTAGCTGCAGATCTATGAGTGATCTGACTCTGACCTCTTCCACGGCGTCTCCGTGACAGATCTAGTGGGTTAGGTAGTAACGCTACTCAAGCCTGACACAATATCCATCTCTAAAGACCCGGTATGAGATAGTGTCAGTTGCGTGGAATGGTTTTGTTAAACATTCAACTATGAAGTTCTAGATGCACGTGGCACGCCCTACCTTTTCGACGAACGATATTGAAATGTGGACGGTATGTTCCGTGTAGGCCAATAGTCACGCGAAGAAACTCCGTAATAGTGGCAGCCCTAAACAAATGCATCTTCTAGCCGCTTGCAGTATTGTCCGTGAAGAAAGACGCTATTTTAGTCTTGTGTGGACAGGCAGGTGGATGATAACATGATTCATGCGCCGGTCTCCCGGTGGTTGGGATGCAGAGCAAATTTAATGTAGGCCCTAGTACCTGGACACTATTCCCAACTGCTCGGCCGCATGCTAAAAGGGACAGGCTAACGGGGGCGCGAGCAAGAAAAGGGAAACATGACTAGGCCGGATAGTTCTCCGTGGAATTCGTGCATCCTTATAGGGCATTCCAGGGAGCCTGGTCTTTTTTTAAAGATAAAGTTGGTTGTGTGTAGTTAATGATTGCCATTTATTTGCGCATAGAACCAGATAATCGGTATTAGTAGGAGCTTTTATATCTCGTATGCACTTCCGACTTTAGGCTCAACCCAGGGGTTCGGGTGCAGGATGAAGAGACTTCATACACGATTGCTCTCATCATGGCCGTGTCTTGATTCGTATTGTACAATACGAAGGCATGATCCCTGAAGATATTAATGCCTTTAAACAATACTAACAATTGAGGGTAGAAGGTGATTCTTACCCAGGCTGAAAGTCTAGATGATCTTTGCGATAAATCGGTTGTTAGTGGTGTGATGTTCTTCAAGAGATCCGGGACCACTGGGTGGCTTGTTCGATCGAAGATACTGAATTCCCATAGTGAGCCTCTAAAACTACTGTCGCCTTCCTATTGGTAGTAATAAAAAAGTGCTTCGGTTCACAACATCGATGATAGGTTCAAAAACCACATGCGGTGTCACGCGAACTGATACAGACTTCGTCATTGTGAAACATTCACTGTTGCTGGGCTTATGATTTATACTGTGGAAGTGTAAGCTGGTATACATGGTAAAGCATGAAACAGCTGAGAGTTTGATAGAATGAATTGAATCTCAGCTGGAAGCAGACCTGATACTTTAATCTGTACAGTAAGCTGCACTCTAAGTTTGCGTGTTAGAACCACATTCCATTAATATCATAGTGCAACCAACGGACACGGTGTTTTCATCCATCATGCCATATGTTGCCACCATCCACCAAACGCTATCTTTTTCGAGTGCTCGTTATCTTGGTGTCGCCCGACCACTTGCATCACCACCCTAGATGTTGGTGACACGGTAGCGGGTAGCAGAACCCAAAGAGCATAGAAAATTGAAGATTGTGACGAGCACACTTCAATTCAGGGTCAGATCAGCAAACCGACAACGGCCTTGAATACGGCGCTGGAATAATGAACAAGACAATTCAACTCTTGTGCCGGACTTTTTTATCCGGTTGTTAACGGCGGTGCGACAAATTTATAAAAATTCCATGCAGGTGAGATGACGTACACAATGCAATGACGCACTTGGTTCGTGCTACACCGGACGACCTGCATTGCATCGACCACCTGGGGAATAGCAATAATGGGGGATTAAGGGTCTCTTTCAACTTCCCCCTTACCTTTGTATACGACACGTGGGCATGGATACATAGTAATTGTATGTGTCAATTATAAAAGATTATAAAAGACCATCACATCTATTACATCTTATTTTCTCTCTACCTTCAACCTCGTAGAGAAAATCTGACAGAATCAGCTATTTTCTTGCGCAATTATGACAGAGCTGTTGGTCGGGTCGACGAAGGATGGGGTCGAGGAAGATCATGGCAGTATTCGTCCGGTCGAGCAGCGCATTCACTAACCCCCACCCCCTATTTACGTATGCGATTTTTATATAGCATACTTTGTGCTTGACCGCTCTTATTATTGACAAGGACGTATTGGCAAGCCCTTGATGACACAATCTTGCGTTGGTAAGCTGGTTCATGTCAGATCATCGCTGTAGGGCATCTTTTCCCTCCATGATGAAAATATATCATCACGAGACCTGGTGGCTTCGCTAAGGTATTTTCTCCCTCGCACATTTTATAAATAGTGTCAATACTACGGTCCCCTTCCGATCTGGTTGTGCAAGGCCACTTGGCAGCTCAAGCGTTCGGCGTTCGTGACAGGGCAAAGTCACATGAGAGAAGGGAGGGCTTGTTCATTGCCCAGCTGAGAGACC
The DNA here is from genome assembly GCA_022578945.1 of Hypoxylon fuscum. Classification (NCBI taxonomy): domain Eukaryota; kingdom Fungi; phylum Ascomycota; class Sordariomycetes; order Xylariales; family Hypoxylaceae; genus Hypoxylon; species Hypoxylon fuscum. The sequence continues at coordinate 35,175 of MU399911.1, read as the reverse complement.
GAAGTGGGTGTGGTTGTCAAGTGGTTAAACGGGATAGTGTCCTTTTTTCAGGGTTCGGGGCTCAGGGCTGTAAATGAAGAGTTGAAGATCAAGGCATGCTCGAGTTGGAAGAATTGGCCCGCTCGGCTGGGCGGGGAAGCAGATTATCATTGCGAAGTAACCTGTAAAGAGGGACTTTAAGCTTGATTGGATCAAGAGGGTCCAAGAGATGCAATAATCAACGTGTACAGGCAACCCACCTGCCATGTTCCCTACCAGTCTGCCAGTCCCCTACTAGTATTGCTAGCTTCCCTCCACTACCATGCCATGACCTAGTTACCATCCATGCAGCCATGTCCCTCTCCGCCTGCCTCTTAATTTTTTAGTGTACCCGCTTGTTTGGATGTACCGATGCAACTTTTATGCTCTCGCTCTCCATTTCCCCTTCCACCTGACATTTCTGTCAGTTTAGCCATTGATAATGAGAATCAAGATTATGTGCTTGCTCCAAAGTTCCCAAGTCCTAGTAATTTCTTCGTAACATCTCACAATTTACACTATTGAGAGAAAAAAGAGAGAGAGAGAGAGACAGAGAAAAAAGAGAATTCTCGGTTCTCCACTGCGTTCAGGTACGCTTACCTACAGATGTTCAGCTTACACGCTACGGATGTACCCGAATCGCAAATAGGCCGTATCAGGATTTTTCCAGGGCACTGTCTGACGTAGGTTGACCCAACCGACCGCTAACTAGCGACTTGAGCCTTGAAGTTCGAACTTACCGGTTTTGAACTGTCCTAGCCGAAAAAGAATCACATCCTGATTCTCTCTCACTGCCACCCAACAAACACGCAACGGCACTCCATACACCTGATCTTCGGGGTCGTGTGTTTGTTTAGTGTTGTCTAATCTCTAGCGACGAAAATTAAAAAAAAAATCAAATCCCCATTGGATCTAACGAATGCGAATGCCGGGATCACGAGTCCGTAGTAGATTCACGTCCCCGATCCTACCGCATGGGGTTGCCGTGAACGAGGAATGCCATCTCATCATAACTCAGACTCGGACGAACTACGTAGCCTCAACCCTCCATTACCGCCTTCACCCTTTTCTGGCCATGTCACACATAACACCACCCACACATTGAATATCGAGAAACAAAATAGTCCTCCCGGGACTAGTTTCTCTGAAGATATTTCCGATTCCATGCGAAACCCGCCCGGCAACGCGGTAGGGCCGACGAATCCCGACACATCTTGGCTAACTCTTGTACCTTCAAGTGTAGACCACAGTAATTTGAGAGGCGGCGGATTAGACGTGGTCGATGCTGGCCAATCCCCGTCTGCTGTCGCCAGAGATGTACAATTGGAAAAGGATGATCCAAGTCAAGGGACAACAGGAGCTGGTCCAGGAGCTGGTCCAGGCGCAAGGAGAAAAGGCAGAGAAGTTAACATTGCAGAGACCTCGCCGGAAATCATAAGTAGCAAACCATCTCTTGGCGAGTACCGTGCACGGCTTGCGAGAGAAATGGAGCGCCGAGAACAAGCCGTTCGAAGTCCCCCGTCGCCTACGAGAAATGTGCCAGAGAAGAAGCGCATCTCCCCTATTAAGGAGGAGTCTAATACAACGCCCTCACCTACACCCGATTCCGATCTTCCGACCGCATCGACCGAATCCAACAAAACAGTCCGCGGTGGTATGACTCCAGGGTTCACGGCTAGGACACCGTCGTACCCCTTTCCACGCATGGGCACCCCGAATTTGACCTCGACCTTGCTGCAAAACACCTATCTGCAAAATGTCCTTAACCAACAACAGCCTCTGGCCGGAGCTGTCACGGCGGCGGGCGCGCAATTCGGTAGTTTCGTGCTGCACGATCAACTAAGATCTGATCCGTCATCTCCAGCATCTGCCATGACTTTCCTGCCTACTGGAGTTACCACCCAATCCGAAAATCTTGACTTTCCTACGCCTAATCTCTACGATCTAACGTTGATGCTCTCGTCCGAACCTGGCTTAGATGCATGGTGGAATAGCGTTGTCCAGATCATGACGGGATTTTATAAAGCGGAAAGGGTAACTCTATCCGTACCAGCTGACACCACAGACATAGAAAATGTACCGTGGGGCCAAAAAGCCACTTACAATGCCTTGGAGGAAGATGACTTAAGCATGGCATATATGGCAAGAGGAAGCAGTGTTGCCGTGAACAGCGCAGGCGACCAGCCTGAAGCTTCGTCGAGTGCTGAAACGCTTCAGAAGAGCGATCGGCCTGCACGACCGTTGATCAAAAACCGCCATTCCTTTACTGCTTATGAAGATAAGAAGGGATTCCAGGAGACCAACGGAAACGATGCCGCTGGCCCAAGTTCTCAACGGCCTACCCTAATTCCAAGAAGCAAGAGCTATTACCCGGATAGCGATAGACGCGACATGCCTTCGCCTCATCCAGCCTTGAACAGACAAGCACTCGAGGAACACGATGCGATCGACGAACAACCGGTTCCAACCTGGGAGGCGAAGCTTGATCCGGGCAGAGAGGTTAAGGGTCGTCTTCTTCCGGTACTGCAAGGTCTTGACTTTGAAGCAGATCCGCTTATTGACCATAACGGTATTTCTCGCGTTGTCGAGCGCGGTAAGGTGATCGCTCTAACCCGTACATACCCATATCTCGACCTAAATTCCGCGGAGAAACCGGCACAGCCCAAGAGTGCCAGGCCTGCCCCGCCGGAGGAGTCCAAGAAACCACCAAGGAAGCCCATTAGAACGGAATCCCAGACGAAACTATCTTCGTTGCTAGCAAGTGCGAGTGCGCCGCGGAGCTTGAATAGGAAATCGTTGCCAGTAGACAAGAAGATACCCAGTCTATTCTCAACCATAGATGATGTGCCGCCACGACCTCCTACACCCAGGTACGAAGAGTATGAACAAGCGCCCCCGTCACCCTGGTCTCAATCTCCGGCGCCTTCGCCTGCTGTTCGAGCTGATCCCTCGGAGAACCCTTTCTTTACGGATGCAATGGTTGACGAGGAGTCGTTCAACCCTGGACCAAGCCCGCAAGATTATACATCGACGCAACCCCCCGAGACTATTGGAGTTGACAATTCCTGGACTGTTCTCCATGTGCCTCTGAATCATATTCTCCTGTCAAAGCCGCCGACTCAAAAGTTTAAGCTGGACTCTTCTGTGCTGGAGCAAAAGGCTTCCCAACGTAACCACGTAGAGCCGAGCGTAAGTTCTACAATGTTACATGAGCGCTCATCTTCCGAGGAATTAGCCAAGAAAAATAAACATTTGCCTATTGCAATACTGTCGATCCTAACCCCCATTATACCATATCCCTCCAACCTACGCCATTCTCTCGAACACCTGGCACCACATTTGGCAGCGACTTTCTCCGTTTGTCGACACTATTCAACTCTTGAGACTGAAGTCATGGGTCTTCATCGGAAGAGACCGACCAACAGTGGCTTCGGCGCCGTTGGCTTCGACGGACGACAAGTAGCAGACCCTGTCATGTTCGCTCATCTCAATTCCCCATCCGAGGACGTCTCCCAGCGATCACACACCGGCAGTCTAACAAGTCCCAGCGAATATTCGGGCCCATCCAGAAGTATAAATGCCTCGCCTAGCGGAACACCTCTCTGGGACCCTGGTTCCTTTGGACTGGTGGTGGAGAGACGAACTGCCGGGTCAAGTCCGAGCCAACCGGGGGGCGACAGTTATTTTAGTTCCTCACCTCGGACTGGTGGTTCTACCGAAATATCAAACCAAGGGACATTAACTCAGCGCGGTTCTAGACCGGGCAAGGAAAGTAGCCCTGCTGTTAACAGGCAGCCGAGACGATCGGGAAGTCTTCTGCATCATCAGCAAGACGTAAACTCGACAGTGAAAGACGCCGAAGTTTCGGATGTCATTGTTCGGCATGCCGGTGCTTTCGACGAAGTAGCCATCAACCAGATACCAAAAAGGCCTACGTCGAAAGACTCTGCTGACTTGAACAGTGGAGTAGAAGGTCAACAATCCCGGCAAGATGTTGATGATAGCCGCAAGCGCATGTCTAACCAGAGCGCGTCGTCCGGTAGCCATAGACATACCATGTTGCATTCATATGGCGGCGATTTTTCGACAACGTTCCAGTCTTTGCCCCCTAGTGCCTCCCTACTTTCAAAGCCCATGTCGCAATCTGCCACGGCATCCCGGCCTGGGTCTGCGGGCCAAGTCACTATGCTCCCGCCTTCTGACCGCCTGAAGGGGCTTATGCTCGACTTATTACCGGTGCATGTATTTGTGGCATTGCCGGTGCACGGAGAAATCGTGTGGGTTAACAGTAGGTACATGACCTATAGGGGCCAGACACTTGCGGACTTGGTTGCAGATCCTTGGGGAAGTCTCCACCCCGAGGATCGTGATGATTACATGCGCGCTTGGACCCATTCTCTTCGATCGGGCGACCAATTCGCTCAGGCGGTTCGTCTTCGCCGGTTCGACGGTGCTTATCGATGGCACCAAGCTCGTGCCGTCGCCTCGAGAGATAAAAGAGGGGTTATAGTACAATTCATCGGTTCCTATATGGATATCCATGATCAGAAGGTGGCCGAGTTAATGGCGCTCCGTCAGGAGGAGATCGAAGTCTCGGAGACGAAGCACCGACTCTTGGCCAACTTAATTCCTCAAATAATTTTCACTGCGTGCGAGAACGATGGGATCACGTTTGCCAACGAGCAATGGCTATCCTATACTGGCCAAAGCGAAGAAGGGGCGTTAGGTCTAGGATTTATCGACTTCGTGCACCCAGACGATCTAGCGAAATGCCGACTGCCGGTAGAACGCCCAACAACGGCGTTCTTAAACAGAGACATCAAGGTTGACACGTTTCCACAGAGCCCTACTAGTAAGACGGGGAACAGAGCGTCGTTCACCAACATGCCCGGAGGGTACTCCGTGCCAACTTTGTCTCGGCAGAACAGCGCTAGCAGCAATACCGCTCGCGATTTCGTCACCGCAGATTTAAGCGAACTAGCCAAGAAAGGTGTTCTTAAAGTTGCAACGGATAGCAGTGGCCGGCTTTCTTATACGACAGAAGTGCGACTAAGATCGAAATCTGGCGAGTACCGCTGGCATCTGATTAGATGTGTGGAGATTGACGATGTTGGTTTTGGTAGCGGCGCAAGCTCCTATTTTGGCTCGGCGACGGATATCAACGACCATAAACTGCTAGAAGAAAAGCTAAAAGAGGCTATGGAGTCCAAAGGCAGATTCTTGAGCAACATGTCTCACGAGATCCGTACACCCCTGATTGGCATATCTGGAATGGTGAGCTTCTTGCAGGACACCACACTCAGCGAAGAGCAGCGCGATTACACAAACACGATCCAGACTAGCGCCAATAGTCTTCTGATGATTATCAACGACATCCTGGATTTGTCCAAGGTCGACGCTGGTATGATGAAGCTCAATTTCGAATGGTTCCACACCAGATCGCTCATCGAGGATGTCAACGAATTGGTCTCCACAATGGCAGTCGCTAAGCGGCTTGAACTTAACTACATCGTGGAGGAGAATGTGCCTTCGTGGGTCAACGGCGACAAGGTGCGAATTCGGCAAGTGCTTCTCAACGTTATCGGCAATGCTATCAAATTCACCGCCTCTGGAGAGGTGTTCAGCCGGTGCAGGGTCTATTCGGATGACACGGTCGAAACTGGGGAGCATCAGATCATGCTCGAATTCTCGGTCGTCGATACTGGACAAGGGTTTTCGAAAGAGGAGGCCGAACTCATATTTAAGCCCTTCAGTCAGATTGATGGGAGCAGCACCCGGCAGCATGGTGGTAGCGGACTAGGTCTCGTAATTTCAAGGCAACTTGTGGAACTGCATGGAGGAAAAATGAACGGTAGCGCTGTACCCGGGAAAGGCTCAACTTTCACATTTACCGCCAAGTTCGGCCTACCGAGCGCCGATGACCATCCGAATCTTGCTAAGACTCCACCGATGACTGCGTCTATACGCTCCCCGGCAGAAGAGAAGTCAGCAAATGCCATCAAACCGCTTTTATTACAGAGAGTGCTGGATGTTGTCCCGACTACTAGTCCTAGCTCGGAATTCGATATTGGCTCACCAGTCCCAGAGTCATCTGCTAGCTCAGATCCTTCGGTTCGTTCCATACGGACTCAGATTACAGCACGCTCTTCCGTTTCGTCGGTCAATGTTGGTCTCGTACACTTCAGCGAAGCTGCAAAAGCTAGCGGGCAAGATCTTTCTCAAATGAAACTTGAGATGCCCTCTGGGAAGATGTCGCCTCAGATGATGCCCACTCCAGATGGGTCGAAATTCCCCGCAGAGGTAGCACGATTCCGTCCGCCGATGTATTCAATCCTCGTCATCTGTCCTCAGAAGTACAGCAGAGAGGCTACCACAAAGCACATCGAAATGACATTACCGAAAGATGTCCCACACCAGATAACGGCGATGGCGAGCGTGTCGGATGCGGAAGAGGTGATCGGGGGCCACGAATCTGTCACGTTCACCCACGTCGTTCTCAACCTTCCCTCGACTGAAGAAATCATAGGAGTCATCGACAAGATCATTGCGAGCTCCGGCGGTAGGACGTCGGTCCTGGTCTTGACGGATTCTGTCCAGAGGAATGCAGTTCTTAAGCTGGCTTCTGATGCCGAGCACATGCAGCTTTTGGCAGAGAAGAGAATGATTTTTGTGTATAAGCCCGTGAAACCGTCCCGATTCGCGGCCATTTTCGATCCAGGAAGGGAACGCGATCTTAGCGTGGATTTGAACCGCTCCAGCGCTGCACAGATGGTAGAGAACCAAAAACAAAACTATCTGGATGTGGAGAAGCGAATTGGTAACAAGGGCTACAAAGTCCTCCTCGTCGAAGACAACCCCGTCAACCAGAAAGTCTTGGTCAGGTATCTCATGAAGGTCGGGATCGATGCAGAGATCGCCGCCGACGGTGTTGAGTGCACCGAAAAAGTATTCGCACAACCTCCTAATTACTACTCACTAATATTGGTAAGTTTTGACTTCAGCATCATGCTTCTGATATGACTATAAGCTAACATTGTTAATAGTGCGATCTTCATATGCCACGCAAGGATGGCTACCAGGCTTGCCGAGAGATTCGAGAATGGGAAGCAGCAGCTAAGCTTCGCAAGTTACCTATCATTGCCCTATCGGCAAATGTTATGTCGGACGTCCAAGAGAAATGTGCGGCGGCGGGGTTTAGCGACTACGTCACGAAACCAGTCGACTTCGTCGACCTAAGCACAGCAATGTCCAAATTCATCTGATCCGCCTTGACCGGCGACTATTCAGTCAACCATCCAGTAGCAATCGCTGCCCATAAAGTACACGAAACAATGCATATACATATGGCGTTCCCGGGAGATGAAGAGATCAAAAAAAGGACATCGTTGTATACCATTGAATTGCATCGTCGAGCGGATTCGAGAGAGGCTGGAGATTAAAAACATTTGTATTTTCTGATGAGTTGGGGAACGCAATGTACCAGTAAGATAAAGGTCGGGCGAGGGCGAGGGCGAGGTCGAACGTCAGGGTTCAGTCACAAACGGGTACGGGAGGAGATCTTGCGAGAAAACTCTACTAGGAGGAATTTGTACAAATGCATGCCGACCACACACATCACATCACACCACATCATCATTATCATCATCATACACGACGGCGCACTCAGATCTCCTCCATAAACATCATACATCATACATCATACATCATGAATTCACGGCTTACATCGGTACCTATGTTTGAGATAGAGGAAGTCGGAGGAAAAGACGGTTTATTGGCTCTTCTCTTGTTTTAGTTTAGAAACTGCCTTTCAAGCACAGAGACGGATGGTCTTTTTTTTTTGGCGAGGGTCTCCTTTTTCGCGACCCCGTTTTGTTTATAAGCATCCTCGCGCCCTGAGGACGAGGTGTTGTTCTCATCCGATACAGGAGTCCCGGATCTTGCATGTCTGCTTCGTCTTCTTTTCTTCTTCTTCGGGTACGGCGAGCCTGGGTTTGGTGAGAGCGACTGTCACTTCGGTTCTATGTCTCGCGGGCATATCTTCCAATTCAATACCATACCATTCATGATTGATAATGCTGGGCTTCTTTGACTTTGTCTATTCGTAAGGAATACGTGTGATGCTACGAGTTGTGAGTATAGTAAGACAAGAGCAACAATATTTACTGGCAAACCCGCCTATCACCTGCAGGCTGGCACACTCTCGTCCTAACCTCAGCGATATTATTAAGTATTAGAGCAGATCTATTATTTACTCCATTTAATGAGATATACTGGAGAACCGCAGAGTTAGACAGTCCCATGCTGCAAACTTAGTGCCGGTCATATTGAATCATGATTTCCTTTTAATGCTAGCCCGTACATGCCTAAACTCCATTGCCAAATGTATGTAGGTCACCTCAACGCAAGGTGATGGATGGGTTGGTGGGTATCTCTGTATTAGTTCCAATCCATCAGTCCTCCTCAATGACGATGCCCTTTGCCTCTTCCACCGGCGCATCCGCATCTCCACGCGCGGGCGCGGCATCATTGTCGTCTGCCGCCTTCGCCTCCGTAGATTCCTTCTCGTCGTCTTTTCTCGCATCGGCTCTCGCCTTGACCTTGGCACCATTTGCCGACGCCGTCTTCGTCTCCGGCGCAGGCTTACTCTTATCGCCACTGGCCTCCTTCACACCCCCTTTCGCAGCACCTGCACCGCCGTCCCCGTTCTTCGCCTTGCCCTTCCTAGCCTTGGCCTTCTCCCTCTTCTCCCGATTCCGGCGCGTCTTCTCGTCGTCGCGCCTCTCCCTCTCCTCGCGGCCCTTCTCGAACTCCTCCTCGGCCCGCTCCCGCGCCACCTCCTCGTCCATGCGGCGCAGGCGCTCGTACTCGCGGCGCCGGCTCGCCTTGTACACGTGGAACTCGCCCGAGCCCGCGCCCGCGCTGGAGCCCTGCACGTTGGTCACGATCTCGGGCGGCGGCGGCAGGTCCCGGCGCTTGCTGGCGCTGGCGCTGCCGGTGCCGGTGCCGGGCACGCGGATCTCCTGGTCGGGCTTCGCGAACAGCGCCTCGACCTCGTTGGCCTGCGCCGAGAGCGGCGTCAGGGCGCGCTTCTTGACGGGCCGCTTGGAGCGCGGGTCCGCGGACGTGGGGATGCTTTCGGGGCCTTCGCCGGACATGGTCGCGGTTATTCTTCGATTGCCGTGGCTAGTTGCCTATTTGTTTGCGTGTTGGTTCTAGGCTCCCACCACCTCCTTCCGCTTCCCGTTGTGTGCAGCTGGTGGGCGCTGATCTGGCGCGATTTGGCTTCAGCCTCGTGCGGGTTAGGGGCTGGAGTCGTACGTTGGTGGTCTGATGCTGATGCCTTTTTGTTCTCGTAGGATTCTTTTAATCAATCGAACTGTGGTTGGTAGATCGAAGAAGCCGACGGGAGGATGGAAGATGTGCGCTGGTCGAGTAATGATGATGAGTCGTTATGGAGACGGAAGCACCCGTAATGGCTTGTTTCTGACACGAGGCTGTTGATTGAGATGTTCGGATGCGATGATTTAACGATGAGGCTGTACCAAAGTAGAAAAAATAAAAGTGGACTAATGTTGTTTACCCGGATGGTACATGTATTGTACATGTACATAGTAGCGCCACAGCACGTCTCTGACCTCACCGGATGTACGTGCCCATATGGTGCGGACCCCTGCATCAGCGCCAGTGTCGCGCCTGCTGGCCTGCAAACGCAGAGCTGGGAAGCCAAGAGCAACCAAGCCTAACCCAAGGCCGGAGCCGAAATCGGGCCCAAGAATCGGCCAAAGGGGCGTTACTTTATGAACCAATCAGAATTATTGATTTACGACAACTGAGCATTTTAGGTTTCTTCCGCCTTTGAATTTACAGGGCACCCCGACCACACGGCACAGGCTACGGTACCTGGTTGGACGAGAATAGCCCTCCAGACCCAGTTAAAAGAAAGCTTGAAACAAGCCCGACATAAATGTGCTGCAGGCGTCCAAACGTTCAACTCTCAGCTGGACCCCGTACACCCTTATTAGCACGCTTATTAGTACTAACCTTGCCCTTATTACCTGACGATTTGGAATCCGGTAAAATCTGACTTACATTTAATACATCGGTTGTGCGACACAAGACCTGCAGCGTGTATCGTGCAGCAGCCTATTACTTTATACCTCACTGCCTCGGACACAAACGACACAGCCTAATAGATACCGTAAAAGAGAGACACAGAGAGATTAAGTAAGAGAGAAATTAAAAGTCTATAAATTGGAAAGAGTGCTCTTAATTACTCATGCTTTTAAATCACTCTTAACCTAACCTAACCTAACTTAAAACTAAAAACTTATTCCAAATCGAATAACTCGGTAGTCTTTTTAATCACGACCCCTCGTCACGATCCCCCACCGTTACTCTGAACAGTACCTTTTACCTAGGTATATCATAGAGCTATAATCTCGAACGAGAAACGACCGGAACAAAAATCGACTAGCAGAGTCTTAATTACTCTTGGTGCCCCATCAGACGAAATCGAATTCCTCTTCATATTCAAAGACAAGACAAGACATAGCGTAGCTGTAAGGGTATCGTAGGAACACCACACCATCAAAGTCCAAGTTTAAAAAAGGTTCAACCATGGGTCGTCCAAGACTTATTATATTAATCAGGCATGCCCAGTCTGAGGGCAACAGTACGACGCCTCCCTATTCTTTGCCACCTCCATCACCTCCACCACTACAATAGACTAGAACATAAAGACTTACACACACAACCTCCAACACAGAGAACCGCGAGATCCACCAGACGATCCCCGACCATAGAGTCAAGTTGACCTCGGAAGGATGGCAACAAGCCCGTGATGCGGGTTCGCGGCTACGGTCCCTACTGCGGCCAGACGACACCCTACAATTCTACACGTCGCCGTACCGACGCACGCGCGAGACGACCGAGGGCATCCTCGAGACCCTGACCAGCGACAACCCCGACCCTTCTCCTTTTAAGCGAAGTGCCATGAAGGTGTACGAGGAGCCGCGCCTGCGCGAGCAGGACTTTGGCAACTTCCAGCCCTGCAGCGCCGAGATGGAGCGCATGTGGCAAGAACGTGCCGATTATGGTCATTTCTTTTACCGGATTCCCAACGGCGAGAGCGCGGCCGATGCGTACGATCGTGTCTCGGGCTTCAACGAGAGCTTGTGGCGGCAGTTTGGGGAGGACGATTTCCCGAGTGTTTGCGTCTTGGGTACGTGCCCCTCCCATTTTCCACCAAAGATAATGGCGACTAATATTTGTATCAGTAACACACGGACTCATGTCTCGCGTCTTCCTCATGAAGTGGTACCACTTCTCCGTCGAGTACTTCGAAGACCTGCGGAACGTCAACCACTGCGAATTCCTCATCATGAAGAAGCAGCTAGACAGCGGCAAATACGACCTGGAAAACAAACTCCGAACGTGGTCCGAGCTACGGCGTGAACGAGCTGCCCTGAAGGCTAAGGAAGACAAGGAGTTCGCCGAGACCGGGAAGGAGAGGCCTAAGAAGCTGGAGCGAATGGACACCGCCACCCCTGCTGCGCCGCGCAAATGGGGCGGCTGTCCCGAGGGCTGCAACCACGGCAAGAACTTCAAGATACGGCGAGACCTAGCGGAGCTGCTACAGCACGACGAGCACAGCGCCAACGACTTCACCAAGGAGCAGCAGCAGCATCATCATCAGCATCAGCATCAGCATCAGCATCAGCATCCCGGCGGCGCCAACGGCACCATCGCCAGCCGCCGCACGCCCGCCAAGAAGGTCCAGGGCCCCAACAACTCGGACGACGACTCGGACGACCCTCGCGGCGCGGTGCCGCCGCAGATCGACGTGACCAAGGCGCAGGAGGACGTGGTGTCGTCGCCCGACGGCACGCCCTCCTTCATCACCATCGAGGACCGCCTGCGCAACGCCCTCAAGACCCCGCAGAAGTCGTCGTTCCTGCTGCACACCGGCCGCGACTTCGGCGGCACGTACTCGGGCCACGCCAGCGAGGAGGAGTTCAGCGAGAACGACGCGCGCGAGCGGCTGGCGGCGAGGGCCGCGCGCGTCAAGAACGGGCTGGCGGCGAATGGGGGGGTTAATGTCAGCGGAAGGGAGCCCTCGACGACAAGGGGACACGCGCACGCTAATAGGCTTGGCGATGCGCCGAACAACTCGGACCAGGGCTCCGACGGCGACAACGAGGCCGAGGATTTGGATAAGGCGGAGCGCGAGGATAGGAGCGTGAGGGGGAGCGTGTACTGAGAAGCAATCGGATGGTTAAAAAGCAAAGAGAAAAGAGAAAAGACTGTTCCAGAAAGGGGGTCGGGGTCGGAGTAGTGTGTTGTGTTGTCGTGGGAAGTGAGCGAGCGTTTACCGAGAGCAAAAAGGCAAGGAGCATGCACAGCGCTGGTTTGATTGCATACCACATGGTACTGGTTGGTACTGGTTGGTTTAGTATCGTCGGCCCGGCCGCTTTTCATGTCCGCTTCAAAAACATGTGGGAGATACCCCTTTATGACTAGGTACATAGGTACGGCACGGCGCGGCACGAATAGAATGATCACAACGGTTTTGGAATGATGGTGGCCATTTCGTATTGCTATTGCTATTGCTGCCTACGCATATACCCTGGCAATCAAAAGCTCTTCCAGGGGTTCCAATTGGGGCAAGAAGTCAGGAACAATACCGAAGTCCAGGTGGTTCGCCGCCGAATAGAAAAAGGGCTCGTTGTGCCGCTTTTTGTCATCCTTGACGTAACAACAGCAATTGATGGGGGTTCGGGAATTGGTTCATTGATGCAGATAGAAGGAGTATCAAGTGTGATGGGTTGCGATATAGATTTCTTCGCGCGCGATGGAACGCGGACCAGTTGGCGTGTATTCCAACGCCCCGAGGTCCTTAAGATAGCACCAGCTTTTCGTACTTGTTGCGGTTTATGCTGACGTGTGAGGCCAGTAAACCACGCGAGTTGCGAAAAGTTGTCTCTTCTTATCACTACCTACCTATGTAGCTCATCAGTGGTTGGTTGGCGTATACGTTTGCAGATTTCATCGGGTTTCAACTCCAAGTCAAACCACTTTTCTTTGTACCGAGGGCACCAATGCATTTTCTCTTCTGCAAGAGCTTCATCGAACTTCCTTTTGATGGCAACATCTTCTGCTGGCAATGGGCATTCCTGATCGTTTCCATTGTATGTAATGGGGGCTATAACCTTGGTGGTGGGTCTTCCCTAATCCTAATTCGCAGTAGACGCAGTGTAGATGATCCTCATCAATGCCAAGGTAGGTAGGCTTTCTGGATAATAAACATGCCTCAATCCTCAACCGATTGTCATGGTTGAGAACTGCCACAACGTTGCCGAAGATGTTACGGTTTGGTACCGTAGTGTCAAGGATGACCTTGATCATTTCCTCCATCGAAGGACTCTGATCTTCGGCCATTATGATGGATTCTTCTATCAACTGTATGCGCTATCCGGTGAACTTGTCAAGCATTTTTGCAGTTATTGAAAATGATGAATTCCTAACACAACAAAAAAAAAGAGAAAAAAATAGGGGAGTCAGTGTTGGATAGACAAGGTCTATATATATCAGTTACTTGATAGAGATATGGTGCTGTACAGCAGTGGTGGTCTCAAATATAGTTGATTGCATCGGCTGGGTAGGCCGATGGCACGTTGCCTCGACTCCGGATCGTTGGGCCAGACATCTTGAAAGAGCCTGCCCAATTCATCAAGATTCTCGCCGTGTCGAGGGCCGAATTCAGCCATACATTGGTCCCAAACTGGCTTGGGATCCAATGACGGCGCTGTATGTAGGTCGTAGATTTTCTAGAACTCTTTTCTTTGGTTTTCTTTGGTTGTGCCAAGCTTGACGAGACGTTCGTATGAAAGGTGCAAAAATAAAATGTTGGAAAAAATTAAAAAATGGAAAGAAAAAAATTGCCGGGGGTCAGATTCGAACTGACATCTCCTCTGGGCCAGTCCGCTCAATACCCGTGTACCGTGCTGTTCGTGTTGTACTAGCAACCGCAATTTGTGTGGTGCTTGACATCCTACGTGAGCAGGATTGGGTTTCTAGGAGGACATTTATGACCGAACCAAGAGGCGTCTCTACCACTCGACCACCCCGGCTTAGAATTCTGTTGTCTTCTTATTCTATATAACCCTTCCGTTGGTCTGGTGGTGGACGGGTGGGCGACGACGTTGCTCCGGGAGACTTGTGGGGACATCGCCCCCTATTTAGTACCCGGTTACATCATACGAGATGGCAGGCGTAAATGCACAGAATGCTCGGGTCGATCCTTGATAGGAGGTGCAAGCCATCAAGACTCCTGGTCGAGCCGTGCTGCCACCTTCGTGAGACATTGCTGTTGGCATTGTAGTTGATCTGGTCCTCTCGACAAGCTAGGTAGTGCGCCCATTATAATGGACGGGACTGGTGCTTTGCCATTTGTCGGAGATGGATGTAATTCTTGGACGGCTTCCGTTGCCTTGAGCATCACCTACAGTAAACCGGTCCTGTGGCTTGAGGTCTTGATACATAGGCTGTATGCCGCCGAAATCTCTGTTGTTGATGTCCGCGAGCCTTTTTGCAGTTCTCGGATTTTAGACTCTTTTGTCAAGCCATTGAGTCTAGGCTGCTAGGACTAACTTTCCAATGCGTTTCCAAACCAGCCTTTCTCTTTGGCGGCTTGTTGTCGACTTCGAGATCCTTCCTGAGGTATTTGTGACGATCTATATATACTGGGAATAAATCCGTTGGGATTTGGCCTTCTGCAATCATTTTCTTAAAGCAGCCAACCGACTTGATGTAGTCGTCTACGAGCCATGAGTCAAAGCCTACCGGAATGTCGATCTTCACGGCGTCGTCATCCAGTCATAGGGCGGTGATCTATTCAAGAGGTTAGTAGTGTGCTGACATATTTGATACTCGAATCTACCTACCTACATGGTAGTTGAAGATCCTTGAACTTTAGGGAAGCGCTGCAATCGTTAATTGCTATGGGGTCACGCGGCTCCCAGTGCCCTGAAGATACCTCCGAATCACCAAGGATTTCGTGCATTTCCCGACTTCTTTCACGGCGTCGCCTCTCTAGTGCTTCTTCCTTAGCCTGCACTTCATCAGCCGTTTCTATCTTGTCATTGTCAAAAGAATCATCCGGCTCAGCCAGATGGAGAATGTCGCAACGATGTCTTTGGTGGAGATGAAGATGATGGTGGAGACGATGAGCGCGGCAGGAACAAGTGGTTTCCTTCATCTTGGCCGGGTAGGGCTTCCCAGACCCAATGCTGTACTTGTGAGAGGCGTTCCGGATGGGAAGCGTGCTCTACACGGACGTGTCACTTCCTTCATCTTGAAACAAGTTGTGGCTCGGTTCATCTAGCCCCACGACATTGCAGTTTTACGATGTTCTGTTTTGTCTGTCCCCATCTTTAAACTCGCTATAGACCAGGACCTCCTGACCGGCATATTCTGCCTTCGAAACAGTTTCGGAGCCTTCTTTACCCAATTTAACAGGTTGTCCTAGGCTGTTAAGAACGTGGTGCGAGAGTAATGATTTGTGTAGTAAGTTGTGGTAGGCTGATGGATAAAGATTTTTGAATTTCAAGGTAAATATATATAGCAATGTATTTTTGAGCTCTTCTATCCTCGATTACCAAAGATGAAAGTTCTTCCGGTTACTTTGACAGATATCACAACTGTGTCATTGAGACTTAAATCTATCTAGACATAACATAGGCTGCCTTCATTGTAGCTTATATTGTTATAGGCAGGTAGTGAAGCCCAGTAAGATTTACTGCCAAGTTATGATAGAGTTCAAGACGGCTGTTCATGAATATTTATAATAGGGGCTGTATAAATATAATCAAGGCGTTGCAAAGGGTTTCTTGAATTTAGCAAGCCGTTTATACTTTGAATTAGATAATGAGTCATCTAAAACAAACTCCTTCCTTTATATTCTTCGTGATAGCACAACGGCTAGTCTATAGGCAGTATAGCGACTATCACTTAGCCAAGATATCAACAAGCCATCCTACCAAGCAGGAACCCACCACCACAACAACAAATAAGCAGACTATAAAACTATTGAAACATCTTTTCGTGTGTCCGCCTTCAGAAGCTTTCGCTGTTTATTAAGTTACCTACTTTGCTATGTAATATGCAGTGCTTTGGGCACGCTTGACTGACTGACAAGCAAGAAGTGAAGTCGCTGCGCAGAAGAGCCATTGGCTGTCACGCGGACGCTGGGGTTCTGCATGGTGCAGGCTTAAACAGTTACTCGTCCCCAAAGTGTTTGACAGTACTAGGTTTGAGTGAGTCAAATGGAATGCTGCTGTTGAGTGAAGTAGGATTGCTGTCGAAATGGCAAGTTGACACTGAAGTTGAGTTGCAATGGAACCGACCATTCTCGTCAATATTACCCCTAGCTTTTCCTATAGTTATTAGTATCGCTCAAAAACCCTTAGATTCATTCATACCAGATCCCACATACCTGTAAAAAGCCAAGAAACAATATTTTAACCAACCGTGTGCGCAGCCCTTGCACCACTTTCGTATATTCCTACTCCTATACTATCCTCCTCCCCAATACAGTAACCCTGTATCCGCCAAACATCGTCAAGGGCACTGCCGAAATCAGTAGTTTCAATGGATCGTACGTTTACTAACAGATACTGCCGAACTATGTATATGGAGTAGAGTGAAGTGGTTACCTAGAAGAAAAGCTCCTGGGTTTTGCCTACCGTTAGATTCGAACTAACCGACTCTTTCATACAAGGTACGAAGAGCCTTTCCAGACGCTTAACCAATACGCCAGATAAGCAGAAAAAAATAGAAAAGAAGAAAAAGAAAAGAAAAGAAGAATACCCTGTCAGACGTCCGCCGTTGCCCACCCCAAGCACGCGCCCAAAGGCAGGACCGTAGCAAATCGGGGTTGAGATCATCACCACTCTCTATACAGCACTCTATTTCGAGAGGCCGCCATCCTTGCGGGTAGTACGAAAGTAAGGAACGAAGTGACCAAAGTCACGATGCTCCCTCAAAACCCTCACTTAGGGGCGACGGGGATATTTTTCATCATTCAGGGTTGTATTTATCAACGCCCTCCGATCCTGAACCTGAAATGGTGTCCTTCTCAGGCTCATTACCCTTCTTGTTAATTGCTCGAACCCATACAGGGAATTGTACCTCGATTAGTACCTGTAGGTTAGTACCTGTAGGTTAGTACCTGTAGGTTAGTACCTGTAGGTTAGTATCAACACTGCAGCCCACGGAAGCCGCCTCATATCCTCCACTGTATTGGTAGTCGCTTGAGCAGACCCTGATCCAAGGGCCGGAGAAGGGGAAGGGGAAGGAAAAGGGGGAAGGGGAAGGAAAAGGGGGGAAAGGGGAAAGGGGGTCGGAGGGGGGGAACCCTGGATCAGGGTCCTACTAATCCTCCAGACAGACGGAGGGGTGCCTTCCGCAACAGCAAGGCATGTATCGACAGGTCCTGCAGGGCATCTCACGAAGGTGAGATGGAGGCTTGTCCCGCGAGGTGTTGATGAATGGTCGAAGGTGCACCGCCGAAGCAGGAATTAACACTGCCAAAGCAGGAATTAAGCATATAATTTTAATACCCATGCCTGGGCTGACGAATCGACAAAAGAAAAGACCGAAAAATCGGACAGGTGTAACAACATCCTGGATATCTTTTTTTGTGGTTTTGTGGTTTTCAACTTTTTTTGGTGTTTTCTTTTTTCGAATCGGGAGAAAGGTGCTACCAGTCGGGATAGGTCCAGGTCGGGAGCTCTCCGTCACCGACCACCGTGGTTAGGCTTGCGACTAAGTTTGCGTGTTACTCTCGCTCGTTCTCCCTTAAGGGTTCCTCGGAGGTCCTCAAGTAACATAGCCATAGCCGCTTGCCGTCTCCACGAAAGGAAGGGTCAGGAGAGCTGAAGATGGATTCGAAGGGAAGAGTAGTCTGTGACTTGACCACTGTTGAGAGACCCTTGAATAGATGGTGAATGTGGGCGATAAGAAGGAGCGTCTCCAAGAAAGAGAGAATGAAAATCCAAACACTAACGCTAGAATGGAAATGGTTGACAGTCCGGCCTGACACTAAATAAACCAGATTCTCTCTTTCACGGGAGACGCGGCTTCGAGGAGACAAGGGGGAAGGGGTAAAGGGGGCAGAAGAGAATGAGTCGACGCAAATCCAAACACTAACGCTAGAATAGTTGCACGACTTCTCTTCGCCGGGGAAGTGATGTGTCAAGGCGATGTCTCCGAGAGGAGAGGAAGAAGAGCGGACGGAACCATCAGAAGATGCCACGAAAAACCAGCGTGTTTAGTCGTAGTCTGACATTGAGATCGGTCAAAGGAAGAAGGCATGAATGCACCTACTGCCAATCGGCGAAGATTGGCTTTGAACTGCCCGTATTCCGAATGGGGGCGGATAAACAAGCCTGGCCTCCGTGAGGAAGCAGGGGCCAAACCTGTGAAGGTTGGCTCGGGCATGTTCGAATTGGCTGCTGTAGTTGCAATCATGTTGTTGTCATGTCTTCCTTTATCTGAATACCAGCGACTCCAAGACCGTGTGAGAATCCAACGTCAGACATGAGACAGATATGCAACGAAACTTATCAGAAATTCACAAACGACAGCAAAACAGTCCGGAAGAACACCGCGCCGGCGAAGGCTGGCAACCACCCACGTGTTCAAAGACGAGACCGAACCGGCGAAGGTTGGTAGTGGGGGCAAGCTCCCTGGCCTGTTTCTCTGCCGTTTGAAATTTTTATTGATAAGTATGTTGGTATTGTCACTGTCTCGGTTGGCTCGAGTTGGAATATAAAGGTGCCATCACCAAAATACCGGAAGGATCTGCTAGCTAGAACGTGCTAGGCAGAACCTCTTATCCGTGCTGGGACTCAGGAGACGCCAGCCTGCGATTTCTGTGTCGGCGTAATGTATTGATGGTTTCTCGTAGTTCAGCACGTGCCTGCACGAGATGTTCATGTGCACGACGACGGCGCTCTACTTCAGGAGTCTCGGGCTGGCACTCGAAGGATGATTCGTAAATGTCCTCGTCATCGCTGCTGTCATCGCTGCTGTCATCGCTACTGTCATCTTCGGGGAGGCAGAAAGTCCCTGGCGTATCGGGCGAGTGCATGACCGCGGTAGAGGCCGGGGATTCGTTTGCATTACCAGTGGCTAGTCTTGCTGGAGGTCTGGTCGGCGTCTCCGGGAACTCGGCGAGTGGGCTTGATGCCTCCAAGTCCACATCCGTGTCGGCGTCCAAAAACTCTTCATGTTCGACAGGGGTGCTTGGGGCGACAACAGACCCGACTCGCTTCGTTGGAGTCGACATAGCCTCTGGATCTCCCAACTCTGGGGACATGGGCATGTCCTGACTGGGCAGCTCCTCTTCCTCTCGGATATTTCCCATTCTAGCCAGTCGCGGTCGGGAACCCTGGAATGCTCGCGCAGATTCGCGGACTTGCTCTAGCGACTTCTCGTATTCCAGCCGTAGCCGTTCCTCTCGCAGCTGGTGTAGTTCTCGCTCCTCCTTTCGGATTTCAGCACGAGAAATACTCAGTTCGGTCTGGTGGTTCAGGTAGTTCCGGTGCTCTGCCATCCTGAGTTGACACCGCAGCTTCGATCGGACTTCAGAACAAAGATCGTCCATCTTACATTGTAGATCTACCCGCTCCAGCGGTCCCAGTCGCATCTGCTTTTGGTACTGTTGCTGCATCTCCTCTCGGACTGCTGCGCGAGCTTCCTTCAGCTTCTGCCCCTGTTCCCGCCGTCGCTGTATATTTAGCGCCTGTTGTCGGATCTGCTGCTGGTCGAGAGCTTCCTTGATGGCTTTCTGTAGCTTCCTGTGCTGCTCGATCTCGCGGTTCTGGAGTACGATGGGATTTTCAAACCACGAGGCAACGCGACCCAGGGCACCAATTACGGTACGTCGAACGCAGAGAGTTGCTCGCTCAAAGCGCGTCGGCTGGTACTGAAACTGGGGTGTTGGTCTTGCTGGGTTGGCGTTGGCTGGGTTGGCATTGGCTGGGTTGGCATCGACTGGGCGAGGCGAGACCTGCACTGAGCGAACAGGACTGTGCTGGCGACGAGAATTCCCCTCTCGTGCCTTGATGAAGTCGTCCTTGTTCTGCTCAAGCCAGGCCTCGAAAGCCTCTGTAGTAGGCATCGCGTTAACACCGTGCTTGCTATTTCGCATATAAGTTAACATATTGAACAATTCTCGTTTTTGAAATTCTAATTCTAATTTATCTTAAAACCCATATAGAGCTCAAGGAAAGGGTTTGTGTTAGGTATAGGGGTATATGGGTACAGAATAGGGGTTCGGGGTTGAAGGAGGGGGGTAGTGTTATTGTTTTTAGAGGGGAAATAGGGGAGAGGTGGGGGTGGACGGTGTAAAGCAATCACGAAATAGAATAGACGAATTGCAACTAGTATTAAAAGGAAGGAGAAACTGAGATGATGACTTACTCGGAGTGGTCGGACAGGGCCTTGGCTAGAATGGTAGTATCGACATCGCCAGTGTGACGTCTCTTGGTCGGGGGTGGCTGAAACGCCTGCTCGGCATCGGCCTCGAGCTGCGCGTCAATTTCGACCTGCTCCTGCGCTCGGTCGGGAGTTTCGTACGGCTCCACCTGGCGCTTTCGGCTGGAGACAGGCTCGGGTGCTGAACTGACACGCTGGCGTTTAGAAGTCGGAGACGGAGAAGGCTCAGCAAGAAGCAAAACCTCCTCTCCGGCGGCTTCACGCTCAGCCTTCCTCTTTCTAGTGACGACAGGCATCGTGATGATAGTCGCTGATGCGTAAGGTTAGCTGAGTAACAATGAGTTGGATAGACGCGAAGAAGGCAAACTTACTAGAATAGTGTGAGTAGAGTAGTGTGAGAGAGTAGGTACTGCGAGTATCTCGAAAGATAGTCGTAGATGTAAGATCGTGAAAAAGAACAATACTGTAAAATACAGAGAGTTCTTAGAATGCAAGCAGAGTCTGAGTGTGCGCAAATTTCAATAGAAATTCGAAAGTCAGAGTTGCGTGCGTGACGTGAAAGGGAAAGAAAACAATTAGAAATTGAGCGGATGGGAATTTTGCTTAAGTGCACTGGTTGCTAGGGAAAAATCAAAACACAGGGTCTTGGGGAAGGTGCAGCTTTTCTTCGTAGTGACTTCTTAGTTTTCTGCGTTTACCTACTCAAGGTACTTCTGACTGTATCGTGACGCATGTTCTTGTCTCCCCTAAGAAGGACCGTCCGATATGGGGAAATCCTAGATGTACCTGCCTCGATTTGTAGCCATATACCAAGGCGATCAAGAACCTATCGAATTTGCAATTAGAGGCGTCTTATAGTATCCGATTTAACTCTAGGCCAAGCGGTTGCCAATCCTAGAAACTGTGTACTTGTATATATAAGCCTGTGGATATGTATGCCTAAGGTCAGTGTCTAAGGTAATGTTTCTTATGATAGTCTAGCTAAACAGCTGGTAGATTAGAGGTCCTGCGCAATAAGAAAGTCACTGAAGAACTTCCAGATTTGCCTCGGCTAGAAGATACTAGGACATTATTAGCAGACTTCTAACACGAAGAGTTTGGCAATATATGATAGTACATATATCTTAACTCTTAGAGTCGGGCAGTGACTCTATCAGAATACTCTTTGTAGTGCTGGCTTGAGATATCCAATAGTCTTATACAACCTCACAATCTGACAATCAATGTTTGCTGCTATTTAGCCTATAGCTAGCACAACTAACAAGAATCAACACGCCTGACAACGGCTTGGCACTGTATTACCAAACCAAACCATCTGGTCTGGTTACTCAATGATTAGAACAACGTCACAATACAATCACTAAGGAAGGACTCAACATGCAAGATGGCAGCAAAGCCGTCTAATTCATCTATCTCGTGAGACTTTTAGACTTTTCACCTAGCCGTTGGTACAGGGGCATGTCCTCTTAGTATTCCATGTCTAAAAGGGTTGCCCGGCATCAATTATTTTGCTTTTTTCCATGCTCTTAGTCATCTCCACCACCTAGACCAGCTGCTCCAGCTTGCTGCGCCTTCTTGGCACTGCAGATATCGTCGACTCTTAATAGGAGACAAGCGGACTAAAATTGGAGATTAGTATAAAGTCCAGATAGATTCATTGTTTCGTTTTGAAAACTTACCTCAATGGCAGTCTTGATGCTCTGAAGCTTGATCGCTTCTGGCTCCCAGATGCCGTACTCCTGCATATCCACAATCGTTCCGGTGTCTCCGTTGATACCCCACGAACTCTTGCCCTCCGCGTGCTTGGCACGAAGCTCGGTGAGAACTCTGACAGGGCTAGCACCGGCATTTTGGACTAGGGTTCGGGGAATGACTTCCATAGCGTCGGCAACAGCCTTGTACGGCCATTGCTGTACACCCTCGATGTTTCTCGCCAATTGATTCAATCGTACTGAAACTGCCATCTCGGTAGCTCCGCCACCCGGTGATAATCTAGGATAGAACATGACGTTTCGGGCTACTCCCATAGCATCTTGAAGGTTGCGCTCAATCTCGTTTAAGATATCCTTGGAGGGTCCTCGGAGTAGAATGGTGCACGCCTTGGGCGTCGTGCACTTGGTAAGGAATGTGAAGTATTCATCGCCAATCTTCTCGATCTCGAATAGACCACACTGGGTTCCGACATCAGACTCCTGGATATCGTCTACCCGGTTGACAATAGTTGCACCAGTCGCTCGGGCTATTCTGTTGTTGTCCGTCTTCCGAACTCTTCGCAGCGCGGTGACATTTGCCTTCATGAAGTAGTGTTGTGCGAGATCCGAGACACCCTTCTCCGTGATGACTAGGTCGGGCTTCAATGCCAAGATGGATTCGCACATGCTCTTGACCTGTTCCTCTTCGATTTGTAGAATACAGTTCCAGTCCTCTTCCTTGCTGATTTCGATGTTCGTCTGGGACTCTCCCTTCTTGTACTCCAACGGGCAGTCTAGAAGCACGATTCTCGGGTTCTCAATCTTCCTTCGCATCTTGGGGTGGGTGATGTCCTTGTTGAGCATAACTCCATCCAATACTCTGCTGTCTTCGATCTCACCGCCTGGGACCTTCTCGACACGCGCGTATCTTTTGATGTCAACTTCCGTCTTGCCATTGCCAGCCTCCCATGTGACCGTTCGGACAGCGTTGAGAGCCAGACTGCACATCAGGTCGGTCCATCTCGAAACGAATTTGGTGCCGATGGAAGAAGAGATTAGGCCGAACATAGCTTTATCGTCATTGATGTCTATGGGTAGAGATATCTCGTCGATGATCTCTAGCGCATCCTTGAGCGCACGCTTGAAGGCGGAAATGATGACGACCGGGTGTATGTTTCGCTCGAGTTGGGGGAGGGCGTAGGCTAGGATCTCGCCAGCTAGCTTCGGTGGTTAGCAGTCTGGAGTTTCCATTAACCATATAGTGGATTACTAACCCATGATAATGACTGTGGTTGTGCCATCACCGACCTCCTCATCTTGTGTCCTACTGAGCTCGATCATGCTCTTGGCAGCAGGATGTGACACCTCGATTTCTCGTAGGATAGCGTGGCCATCATTTGTCAAGACGATACCACCCATGGGATCCAACAACATCTTCAACATAGCCTTGGGACCGAGACATGATCGAATGATATCGGAAACGCTGAAGCTTAGGTTTTAGTGAGGGGCAGACAGCGGGATGGGAGATATCCTACGTTTTCGCAGCAGCAATGTTCGAAAGCTGGGCTTTTCGGCCAGTCTGTCTATCACCACTTTGGGTGTCTGGGTCACGAAGGTTAGTTCTTTTCCTATTGCAGATTCGCATTCATCGAGGCTCAGCTCGTGGAGGGGCTCACTCATAACCACAACCGGGGCCTGCATCTTGAAGAAAGGTGCAGCGGCGACGTCTTTAAGAGGTTTGGGTTATTAAAAGAAACTAGGCCTGGAAGTTGAAAGTATTCAGTATCGCCCTGAAGAAAAGTAGCTAACGGGCAAATCCTAGTTTGAAATTTCGAGTCGCGAAAGCTTGCAAGTTGCATGTGCCCGCCTTATTGATCTCGAAATTGTTTTGGGGCCTAGAATTTTTGGAGAGCTCCAGCCCCACCTTCCGCGGGGGATGGATAATTCATTTCACCGTGCATGCGATCCACTGGCAAGGACCCTGGTCTGTGCGCGTGCACTTTAATTCAACGTCATGAACCTACAGCATCAAACCTTCACCAGTCCACCCAATACACAGCTTGGGATTGAGGTCATGATGGATTATGAGTTGCCTAGAAACTCAATATCCATTCTACAAGGTTCGTTCTTGACATTTTTGTTGATTCAGTTCCGCGCAGTAGCTGAGCTCAAGACATGAAGACCACACAACTTTTACTGTACCTATTCCAGGAAGCCTTCGTTTCCTTCATTTTTCTATAGCAAAGAAGCTTAGGTGTTAAAGTGGTGATCTCCGACTCTCTACCACCATCTGTCTTTCAATCTACATTCCACGTATGTCGCATAAATTGTAAGTAAGGATATAGGTTGGTATATTAGAACCACGTTTCTACGGCTCTGAAAACACGGGGCAGCTCGGTATGAATAGATTCTCATTTACGTCTAAGTTGAGAAGAGTCTTAAACTTACTGCTCGTTCAGTTGGGATTCATTGTCTTATCGTTGCCCGCTCAGTGAGATAGCTAATCCGAGTCGACGTTGGTAAAGGAGAAGGGAGCTTGGGACATCGAGAAATAATCGATTAAGCAACATATGCCTATTCAAGTTCTTGGTAATTCCTCAGAGTCCTCTCCATCGTGTTCGTATCTTCCGGGTCCCTCCGTGATCTGATATCAATCACACGATACAACTATGAGAGGACGTTTGGCAGCCAGACGTACGTACTACATACTGGGTATTAATACCAGTACTAAGGTAAGGTAATCACCTGGATCATATTCTTAATTACTAGTTCCGTGTAGCTATGTCATCAAACAAGAGGCTCACTAGTGTCTATGGTGCTCTTTCATATGCCCATTGAGATGAGTATTTACCCCCGTAAAGGGCTCATGATAACATGCTACAAGCAAGTATATAGCAGAGGTAGGGAGCATAGACACGAAGAATACGATTGCTTTAGTCTTGTTTTCTTGCTTTAGCTGTGTGATAGTTATAGCTCCAAACCCCACCCCAATCTACTCAGAAACCATACTCTATCATGAAGGCAACCAGGTACGTGAGTTATACAGAGAGGCATGACGGGAAAATCGCAGGGGAGTAGATAGGGACCTGTAACACTACTTCAGCGGTATAATATACCATGAATGTCTTTGAAATCCAAGTATGAACGGGCTTTAGCAACGAGGTCGAAGCATCAATCAACATCTCATATTATTTCACTAGTCTTGTCCCGTAGCCTTCTAGGAGGCTGGGAGACTGGAAGCCTACTTGGAAAAACGTGTCCAGATAGGTTATATGAACTAATAGTATTTGTCCATTCCATCATATCTATCCCATTGCCATATACTACATATAGGATTTTTGAATCTGCCTATTGCACCTAGATTGTATGTAATGGCAAAGGTCTATCTACCTACTTTCTCTTTTCAAGTACACGTAGACACCTATAGCAGGTACATTCAAAGGATAAGAAATGCCACCTCTGCTTTTGAAAAAAGACAGGGCCTACTCAAGATAGTACTAGATATCTGTTTTCGGCATCACTCCATGCGAATATCCTGTCCGTGTGGGCTTTCCCTTGACAGCCGCTGACATCGCGTCGCTCGGAGAACAACAACTTATGGAGGACACGAGGACACTTGAGAGAGCCAAATAATTTGGTAGATGATAGTCTACATAGAAGGGCCTAGGCAGCGAGCGCATCAGCTCGTCAGAGTCAAACTCATCGGAGTGAAGTAATGCCATCATTAGCAACATATGATACTCCGAATAACTATCATGAACACATTGAAGCATGGTTTCTCGGTGTTATCGTTGTGGAGAGAGACGCAGCACAGTAGCAGACCACGAAAAGAACAACCAACACACATCGGCAATGACCCGGGGATATTCAAGCACCCAAGCCCAAGCCCACCCATTCCTCGAGCGTAACATTCGACAACATGCAATCCCGAGTACCTACCTACCCATCCCCAAGCAACAATCCGAACAAACCGATTCCGATGAATCGCGACGTTATCCCAACATAACACCACGACGCCGAGAAGAGCGTGTGTCTAACAAGCAGCACAAGAAGACGATTAGAAACACACCAGCCGCCGCCACAGTAGCAGCGGCAGGAAGCAAAGTTATGACCTCCAAGTAAGACCAGCGTAGTATCGCATCGGCCTTGCGATCTCGGACGCACGCACTATGGCTACGACAGACCAAAGCAGCACGGCAGCGTGCATGCGCGTCCGGTCCCATGACCGGCTGACGCCTAAGGCCGCCATACCAATAAATTACCTACCTACCTACATACGCTATTGCGTGTTGGGCGAGCGTTAGGTAGGTATGCGCACGCGTTTCGCACCGTGCACTCACGACCGCCAAGGCAAAGCGCAGACACTGTGGTAGCTAGATGCGATATGCGATATGCAATTTCGCGCAGCGGCGATCCCAATCGCGATTCGGGTGGTTGCTTTCACTGCCTCTCGATGAGGAGGACGGCATTTTGCCGGCGTCGCACCAAGCACCTCACTTCGTTTACCCGTCTGGAAAGGGGGGTGGGTAGGCATGAATTAGGGCGTTTGTGCTGCCACACAACCTTATGCGGGAAGACCTACGTCTTGCTTGCCCTGGGCGTCGAATAGTTTCGTGACGTCTATGTCACACAAGCCGCCACTTAGCCGGCAATATTCGGGAGCAGAATTAGATACGTCGGGGGCCATCACGTAGGTAGGTACCCTAGGTAGCCATCGCGGGGGCCAGAGTGCTCGGGGTCGGATAACGCATGGAGGCAAAGAAAGAAAGATTTTGCATTGCTGTCGTACAATACTTGGCTCGCAGATTCTTGCTGTAGGCCACCCGTGCAAATCGTGAGTTGGTTTGTTGACAATCGTCAGGGCATTGCAATAGCATACCAAATATCAGAACATGGTCTGATTATTGTGATGCTACTGCTTGGATAGCGAGTGGTGATTGGAGACACTGGAAAGCCGTCGTGGCAGGGCATACTGTCCTTTGGCGTTACGAAGACATCTGTTTCGCTGGACCCCTCACAGCTACCTCCAATAGGACAATCATCATGTCACAGAAATAAGGTGGCAAGGCCAATTCGTATGCACATTGGCTCTCAAGGCTAGCTCTCGACTAGCTCTTCG
The DNA here is from genome assembly GCA_022578945.1 of Hypoxylon fuscum. Classification (NCBI taxonomy): domain Eukaryota; kingdom Fungi; phylum Ascomycota; class Sordariomycetes; order Xylariales; family Hypoxylaceae; genus Hypoxylon; species Hypoxylon fuscum. The sequence continues at coordinate 7,848 of MU399911.1, read as the reverse complement.
TGGAGTAGCTTGTTATTCCCGAACCGTCGACGAACCTAGCGTACTCATCGTACATCGTTTCTCGGTAGTGCAATTCCGTGCTTGGGACCTAGACCCAACTACGGACAATTTCGATGGCTGTATACGTCCAAGCTGTAGTGTCCCTTCTCGCGTGTTAGACACGGAATAGAATCGGTCGCCGTCCCTATGTCGGTCGGAGACTGCTCCTACCCAGTCAATTGAATAAGAGTCATGCGAGAGAATTTCTCGCGTGCCAGCCATGTGGTACAAATATGGAATGGGCTGTTTCTCCTGGAGTCGATCCTTGCAGATGTGCTCAAACATGGCGCCCTTGGGCGTGGTGGCTTTGCGTGGGAAGCAATTTCAACGTCAACGTCAACATGTACCATGTGTGTAAGCTTTTGAGAGCTAGGATGTTTCTGCTAAGGATCTCACGCCATCACCCGCTCTTGTAACCTCAGCAGAAGCAAGGGATACGGCGAACGGCAATCCGTGAGACTAACGTCTCAGAAGCACATCCCGCTCAATTCAAGCTATGCTACGTAAAATGTAATCAAATACATACCAGAGCTTGCTTAAGCTTCACCCTGTAGCCACGCGTGTGATGGGAAATTAGAACCGCAGCGTCGGTGCGGAGAGGCCAATGAGATACCGGTTCTGGATCCTGAGTATGCTACGGCAAGCCACATGATTTAGCTATTGGCTAGTGCGTTATGTCAGCAATGGTGTGTCATTAACGGGGGTGTTGCGTGACACACATGCGATAGGGCGTCGCAGCCACGTTGGAAATAACGTGGAGTTGACGTACTATGTAAGGATGTGCGTTATAACCATAGGTGGCGGCCATGTCGCGAGCTTCCCTACGGGACGGCCAGTTCGAGAACGTGTGAAATTCCAGTGCCTTACTGAGAGAAAAGCAAAAGCTGCAAGAGAGACCTGCATGCGCTATGTTGACCTGCGTCTAGCCATTTTCGCATTTTCATCAGCCATGGGAATGAGCTAGGCGCTAGTGTCTGCTACAGAGCCTGGTCGGGGTCGAGCAGCATCCTGATCCTGCAGAAAAGCGAAAGAGGAAGATGTCCAATGTAAGATATAGGCTAGGCGCCCTATTTCCTACGCGTATTCAAGGCACAATGCATAGAAAATTTCCCGTCGTCTACGCAATTCAATAATTGTAAAACTGGGCGCTAGATCGACGCGGGCGGTAACGGGTCTAGCCCAAGGTGTAACAATATGTTTCGCCTCATCACACTTGCACCAGCCTGCCTTCTTCCCAACAAGCCGCTCCCGATGCGATGCTTCGCGCACGATGCCAGGACGGCAGGACGGGCATAAGGAAGGCAACGGAAATGAGATGGGTTATGAAAGGGAGCTGGACATTTGTATCACAAGAGTGGCCGATCAACGGTGACGCAGCAGATATTGTGTGCAGTAAGGCAGCATGTTGCAATTTGCACGGAGGCTGAGCAGGTTGCGCGACTCTAGTGACACTTCGGGATGTTGTTACAGGTCACCTTTTTGTGCCCGTATATTGGCCGTGGGTGACACTGCGAAGTGCTGTATGACCTGAAAAATTGTTGGTGAAGGCAACACTCAGCGCCTGCATTATGCGGACCTACAGTAGAAGCGTCCGACCGTGGTTGGATAAAGGCAATAAGGCAGTGGCTGTGTAACATGACATATCGTCTGTCGTCTGCCCAGCAGGCTCAAGGTTATCTCGACTGTTGGTTCTAGCCTTGGCTAGAACTCGTGCCCCTGAAAGCACCCCTCTGAAGAGCCTTTGTAGCATGCAGGCTAGGGAAGGCTGATGACTGATGACACGGGACGGGATCAGCGTAGAGAAGACATGGAAAAACGTCAATACGAAGACAATGTCAAGCCGGTGGGTACGCGATAGCTTGTTTTTTGGGTTGATTTCGCCCTGGAATTTTTAGCTTCTACGACGGATGATGATATGATCTGATGGACCTTTCTATCAACACTTGATAACTACATGTAGAAGCAGGATTGGGGCTAGCTTCAGAACTCTGAAATGTGTGTATGATCGCCCTGGCAGATCGCGGCAGACCAAGTTTCGACCATGGCCATGGGTTCGATCCATCATCCTGTAGGGGTGCCCGTATCTCGTAATCCGTGAACCACTCATGGATGAGATTGGAGAGGTACGTACATATATTACAAAGCTGTCAATACTTTAAATGCGGCTGACGACGACTTTCTTCAGGGTTCCTTCAAGGTTCGCATTCCTCATTTTGTGAGAAAACAGACCATTTGACCCATTTGACAACAGGTTGCCTAACCGACTTCATACTAGGTGGGAGCTTTATTGAGAAGAGATGTGTACATATGCCAAGAACACGAAATGCGGGGTTTTAGTTGATGCAACAGTATGTAGACTTCTTCGTATGCAAAATTATTCTTAAAAAGTGAATATTCGTCTGACAGCTCGCCAAGAGATAGATAACAGGGAAAGAGAGCCATTGGATCTGAGGAACAGTCGTATCAATGGTACCTATGCAAGGAGACACCTATATCCTACGTCGTTTGTTGAACCTGTTTGCAGCCCAAATCATTTCACGTATAGTCTCTCAGACATCCTCTCCGGCATACTTTCACTGCAATGGAAGGTAAGGCATAGCGAGGGTTGCCGTGTTGTCGGGCGAAACCGTATCGGACATCCGACATTGTCTCTCTTATGGGCCTGAGTTGCATCGTGTGTATGCATGTATCAACAGCGTGGCTGGAGAGCGTTGATACTAGCAAGTTGCATGGCATAGCATGGCATGGCATGACGCACTAGCTTGTGGGCCAAGGGCGGGAACTATAGCTGTCAACCTTAGAGATATGAGATACGTCAGATCGAATAGTATACTATGTACATACATAGATAACAATGTTTGGGGGTTCTCATATATGACTGGTTAGACAACTAAACCGCATATATTAACTACAAATCACTCAGGCCTAATAGGTAATCTTGCTATACATACTTGCTCGGAGTCTTTACTCTCTTTTGAGAGAGATTAGATCTTAGGCAGTATGACTTTAGTACATATACGGAATTGAAAGAGCCGAGTTGTTTGTTTGACTCGAAAAGTCTTATGCCATGAATAGCGTTCTTGTGTAACTTATGTCTCGTATTACACGGTATCTTATAACAGACCTCAGAGGCACTTTCGCTTAAGCTTCGCGTATCTGCGCAGCCAGATTAACGATCAATTATCGTACCTCGTGATCAAAATAAGAGTATTGATCTTCATCGAGAGGCTCCATTTCATGTCTTGTCCAAAAGCGTCGACTTTGGATCAATTCTGCAACTTTGCCGATCCTGAGAAAGGGTTACGGCCGTTGTTAGAGAGATAGCTCAAAGCGGCTTCTTGCGGTTGACCCAAGGAGTCATGCATCCGGTTTGTAATATACTAGTTGCGTATATCGCAACCCTATCGTCGTCTTTTAGACAAGGGACGAATGCTTTCTCATCATGGACAAGAAAGCTTGGAATCGCTTGGACCCTTGTTCGAGATATCAAGAACACAAGAATACTCCTAATCCATTTAAGATCTCCTAACTCGATTTAGTCCCTTGGTCCGTGCCCTTGCTCATGAATATCGAAATGCTATTGATGGAATGCTCATAAGCTGGGGTCTCGACAAGGACAGGGGTAAAGACTCGGTCGGTACCACAACCGGGGTTATCCTACTACTTTGGGCAAAGCCCCGATGCGATGCGCAAGGATCCATTCCTGGTCAATCGGCAGGAGCCAGGAATGGGAAAGGGGAGAATACATACATACAAGTCTGGGGTTGAACAATTCCCGCCTTTTCATTCTGGTTGAGGTTTTGCTCCGCCCTTGCTAGTAGCAAAGTTCGGACGATACTATGTAGTATTCGCGTCATCTCGGATTTAAATGGCATTTGTGCGAAGTTGGCATACCGTTTCAGAGTCTACATATAGTTGTCTCATACTTACACGTGTAGAAGAGGAAAAGTCGCAAGCGCCATGCTGTATTACATTTATACAGTTAGCTAGGACTTCACCTCGGAGACAACCGAGGCACGGAAATAAGTGAGGGAATAAATATTCTTCATACATACAGACATAGTAGTATTTCCGGTCATTATTAATAATTCATTACTAGTCGGATTATACTTACCGTGCCTTGCTCTTAACCGTGTATTTATTCTCCAGGGGACCAAGCTAGCGGGTCCTTATCTAGATTATTATAACTACATAGAACAAGGCTTAGTCCGTGATCATATAATCACTATGGATTCATATCAGTAGCAAACCTTCAGGGTTGAAGGGCATCATCATACATAACACTATCCCAACGGCTCGCTAGTCTGCTTCTCTAGCACTTCATATCCCGACATCCCAATCCATGACCAAAGGGCGGAACTTTGTGCGTACAGTAGATGCGTTAGCCTCCATGATACCATGTCCCTTCGTTGGTATGCCGCTGGGCTTCTTGGGACCCAGGCTGCCAGGGAACTTTTGTTGACAGCATGGGGGTTTTATCAGAGACCGTGTGCGCCAAGTCATAGTGCCGAGACATCCAATGCTCCTGGGAACGGTATACTCGCGTGGTAGTGGTGCAATCTGCTAGGAGCACCGACAGCGTGGGTAAAGGGAGTCCAGAACAACGGAGCCCAGCATCGGAGTCGTACAGTAGTACTAATTCATCCAAGCCTGTTCTCATGTTATGGCTGTGCCGCACGATGGAGAACACTGCTCATGTGACTGAAGCGTGCTGCCGGTAAGCTGCGCAAATCACACCTCGTCATCGAATCCTTCGCTCACGTCTCGTCTTAGGTAATATTAACAATATCCCTGCAAGGCACCCAAAAAGGGCTGCATCGCACGAGGTACTCCAACTCCGACAAAATCTCACCTACCAAGCTCTGAATGTAGTCAAGTTTAAAATTCGGGAGGAGCTTAAGAAGGATAGTCTGACGAGACTAAGCTTTACGTGAGGCGTAGACTCCAAGGGTTCTGCAACTGTCGGTTCCTGCATATGAAACCCTGGCTGCGGATATATTCAGGAAATAAATTTGGAGCTTCTTGGCATATATTTGGTGATATTTGATGATATTTCACGATATTTCGTGACCAGGAGCAACCAAAAGCAACCAAGATTGCCGTAGTGAAAATGCTGTCCTGTTTTCGACTTGCTTGAGATGGTATTTTTGTCTTGCAGTTTGGCAATTTGAGCTGTTGAACCGGCAGAATAGTAAGCGTGTGGAAGGCCTAGCCCGGCTGAGCCCACCCTCCGATGCTCCCACTCGTGATAAATCTCACGATCTCGACCTTGACTTGATGCTTGAATGAATGTATCGGGTATTTGTCAAACACTTTGCCACTAGAGGACCCATACGACCAAATATTAAAGTGGTTGCCATGTTCATAGAAGATCAATCCGATATTGATCCAACTGTTCTGGTTCTAGTCTAGTCTGCTTGTTAGCAGGTAGAAGTGCGGTCCTGTTTCCGTCGTCGCAACCAATCGATCCATCATGCACCAACACACCTCATCTCAACCTCGGACTCAGCCCTGGCATGCTAGGCCACGATGGGTATTGGATTCGGCCCCAGACCCTCAGGAATGGTAAACCTATAGGGTGTGCATGGATAATAGTTTGGTAAACTAGGAGAAGTAGACCCAGCACTCTGGGAAGAGGTATTCCCGGCGCTGATGTGAAGGATGGACTCGGCGCGCCCACGTTTTCTTCCCGTTCCAAATCGAGAATATCTTAGGTGAGAATAATTGCCATTATATCCTTAAGGAGTTGATGACTGCGTTTTTTTCATTCTTGCGGTGAAGCTATCGTATGTCGACGACTAATAATCTAAACTTTAGCCTTGAGCTTTGCAAAGCGTCAGCAAGCTCTCAGTACAGAATGATGGCCTAGTCTAGTGCTTGCCATGACTTTTTGGTAGTATCGCGTGGCCTAGTTTGTTTGCAAACATACTAAGCATACTATATTGCTAAGCAATCTCGCAAAAGACGATTAGGAGGCTGAATTAACCGGAGAACGGATGTCGATCAACAGATTGTCGAAAGTCCCTTCTTTCAAACCCTAACGCCGCTCAGACCGCAAGCTGTCCCTGATCGAGGATTAGCGCGACGAAGACCACTTAGTGGACTGTGTGCTGCCCTGACAGGTAGGGATACACCTGTAAAATTATCCTCAAGGGGAAAACGTTCTTTTGCCGTGTCACAGACCACCAAAGCTCCATCAAGCTCCATTGAAGATCCACCATAGCCGTGCCTCGCGGGCTCGTCGCGTCCCGTTTGACTTCCCTATTTTCATAGTACCTTGGCCTCGGACTTGGGACATGCCGGACATTTTGCAAACAGCGAAATCCGGTAGCCTGGGTTTGTTTCAGCATAGGTACGCATCACGACATTTGCTGCGAAAAATCCCGGAGCCAACGACACCTTGCTCCCGAAAGAGGTTAAGGAACCATTATCACATAATTTCCCAGCACTCAGGATCCGAATGACAATAACCTCTTGGCTATGATGATATTGTGCCTTTCTCGCTGCTGATTGGACACCCTACGGGAATCCACTTGTTCATGCACATGTTCGTTGCCGATTGCACCGAACTTGGCGTCTCGCTTACCAAAATGGAAATATGACAAGTAATATTTTTCTAGTGGGAGGGCAGGCCAATCAATTGTTGACACTGCCTTGTACCTCTTTAGAAGGTGGGAAGGGTAGTCTCGGCAATGGGGGAGACTGGTATAGCTGAATAACCGGATTGGATCGGGATATTAGGCGCATTGAAGAATCATTTCAACCTCAATTCCACGTCTGGTGGAATAAGATGACGAAAGTTGCGCGTGGGGGTCAGCAAGAAGGGAGATGTCGGCTGTTATAGCGAATTTTGTTGCATGTAACCTGGCCCGAGTTCATTTCTTGCTTACCTCCCTCTTCCGGGCCCGTTTCGGTTCGACCGTCTGAGCTAGGTGTTGGTTTTGACTTGAGATGTTCGCATACATAATTTTCATGTACGAGAGATATGATAGGTATCGTCCGAACTCCTTCTCCCCACTTGTTCCTGGCCGTAGATGTAAATGATGCAGTAAACGCAATGATAGAAAAAATAAGAAATAACGGTAAATATTTGGGATAAATAACGTATATAGGAGAAAGAGATAAGTGATTTAGATAAATTATTATATTAAGGAGAATTCCTAATTATTTTTTAATTTATAAATTATAAAGAAAGATTTAAGTTATGTTTTTTATTTTTTATAAATATATCCTTATATAATGTTTACCCGTATTAATATTAAAAAAAATAAAAAAAAAAACGTTTTTATTTTTAAATATATAATTAATATTTTTTTAAAACTTATTAAAATATCTTTATATTTTATACCCTTTTTAATAATATTATATATATATTTATATTAAAAATATATATATTTATTTTTTTTTTTTTATATTTATAATTGTAATTATTAAATTTATTATTAAAATAAAAATAAAAAATTATTTTTTATTTATAAATAATCGGTTTTTGGTACGAATAATTTTAATAAATTTTTATAATATTTTTATAAATTAATTTTAAATTTATTTAAATTTAATAATTTAAAAGATTATTTTTTTTTTTAATTTTAATATAAAATAATTTTTTTTATTTTAATATTAATTTTAATTATTTTTTTTTTTATAAAATTATAATAAAATTATTTTTTTATAATTATTAATTTCTTTAATTATATATTATTTATTTTTATACTTTTTAAATTTTATATTTAAATTTTATAATTTTTTAATAATATTAAATTTAAATAATATATTTTATAATATATTTATATTATTTAAAATTTATTA